>CM067502.1:4374405-4546905 GCA_034509495.1 Acestrorhynchus altus | reverse complement strand
TAAGCACCTACAGAACATTCAGAGTAGTAAGGCTGATGGTGAGTATGTAAAATGACACATTGCTTGTTTTTAGAGCTGCACGATATTGGGGGGGGGGTGACATTGCAATATTTTGTTTTGTGATATGTTTTGTAATGTTAAGGGTAAGGGAAGTTCACCAGGGCTTTATGATTTACATGATGGCACTATTTATTGATGCATTTAGTGAGTTGGCACCTAAATAATTCTTGTGTCAAAAGAACATAACACTTGCCTATGTGCACATTGTGATAACGATGCTCTTCAGCCCTTGATTTTTGGTGAGCTCTTCTATTAAGGAGCAGCTGTAACGCCTGAAATTGTTGCTGCAATTACGTGGAACCACCTGCAGGTGGCACCAAAAGCCACAAAATCCACATTAGTTGGATAAGGGTTTTTGAGAAACGTTCACCCCAGGATTGTTATGCCGTTATTAATTTATATAATATATATGACACAGTGTTGTTTTCAGGCCTAGAATTAAGCGATTCATTCAATCCTTTATTATCAGTATGATTGAGTTTCTTTCCTGAATCTGTCCTCAAACAGAACCAAAAATGGACTCGGAGGCCCAGCAAAGGTACAGCACTGGCTACATTCAGTGCATGCATGAAGTTCACAACCTGCTGCTGTCCTGTGACTGGATGGATAAGACACTCGGCTCACGGCTCCTCAACCATTTGCTAAAATCGCTGCCCAGGTCAGCACCCCAGACCTCCCAGAAACCCAAAGCCTACGTCTCTGAGAGTGCTGACCATGTACATGACCATAGCAGCGAGGTAGAAGGTCTGGGGTCATGCCCTGCTTCTCCTGTATTTGGCACCAGGGCAGCCGTTAAAAGATATGGCGTGCCCCCTCTTGATAGGCCTGATCCTACCGAGAGTCCACAGTTTACAGCTCTGGAGATGTGGAGGCCATGGTGAACTTGTGTGTGTGTGTGTGTGTGTGTGTGTGTGTGTGTGTGTGTGTGTGGACACTGGAAAACATGTTGCCCTTGCAAGTCCTGGCACCTTCAGTATAGAAAAATATCATATTCCTTATGATGTGGTAGGAATGTTGATTGTCACTAAAACACACTATTTTCGGTGGAATTCTGGTTATTATTTACACATTCTGAGTAAATACGAGTGAAATGATTGGTTAGTGCCTTATGAAATTGCTTACGATAAGTAATAAATCTATAAATGTGTTAAATATTCCTCAGACAGCTCTGTAGTAAGAGATAAAACATACATTGTCTGCATTCCAAACACATCCACGTGCCAGTACATTCTGTGTTCATGTGGTTAAAGGGACATTCCCCCCTTTCTTCACAGTTCTCGACCTGATTTAGTGGGGTCTGCTGAACGTTGTGGTCCATTTTAGAGAAACCTACCCGCTTGGATGTCTTTACTGTGGTGGTACCAGAAAGCAGGTGGCGACACACATTCAAACCTGCACACTTTAAATGGAATATTAATGAATAATATCAAATATTGGCAAACGTGAAAAAATTCACAAGAATTTAAAAGTTTGTGTGTGTGTGTGTGTGTGTGTTTATGCTATCTGTAGACCCTCCTTTGCTATGTATCTTATAGATATGCTTGTTGGTGAGCGTGTTGGAGGCAGCTTTGTTCCAGATTAGCTCTCTTTTCCGAACCTCATTGCTTCCAGTCTGAAGTAAGGTGACAGTAGCCTGCATTGTAGAAGGCCTTTATTAACCCCCCCCCTGTGTTATTTATTTGATTAACACTGTAATTTATTTGATTAAATAATATTAATCATATTCATGGCTGGCTGTTTATTAGCTGGTGGACTAATTTTGTAGCATGTGTGACTTTTATGCTGAATGTAAGTTTATTAACCCTTTATTAATAAATAAAACACTTGTTTCATAATCAGATGTGAATTTGATTTATTCCACTTTGTTTCATATGCGACACGGTGACGCATCCAGTCAAATCATTGTCATAATCGGGTTGAAAAGGTCTGTAAGTGTTGAAAATGGAGAATGGGTGTAACGTAACAGTGGAAAAAGAATGTAGTGAAACTATGGGAATGATGTAATGTATCCATGGAAATGGGTGTAGCTGAACCAGTATCACTACGAAAATTGGCGTAGTGTAACTGGAAAAGAGGGAATGGGTGAAATGGGTAACTTGGCAAAAGGGTGGAGTAAAAATAAGGGTGTACCATAACAATGGAGAACAGTAGTAAAGCTGGTGTAACCATGGAAATAGTGCAGTCAATCTAAGGAAATTGCTGTAGTGTAACCATGGAAAATGGGTGTAGCATAACTTCATAAGAGAGTAGTAAACCTGGAAGTTGGTGTTGTGTAACCATTGAAAAATGTATTAAAACTATGAAAATGGGTGTAGCGTAACCATGTAAAAATGTATAAGAAAACTACATGTGTGTAGAGAAACTAAAAGACTAAGTGGGTGTGGCATAATTGGAAAAGTGTAGTAAAACCATGGAAATGAGTGAAGGGCAACCATGAAAATGGGTGCAGCTTAACCACTGGAAGAGTGTAGTAAAACTAAGAAAATTGGTTTATTGTAACCATGGAAATGGGTGTAATGCAGGGGGAAGCCAGTCCGATCCTGGAGTGCCACAGTTCTGTGCAGTTTTAACTACGGTTAAACCATGTCAAATGGGTGTAACGTCTATGTTTTTGGAGTGTAGTGTAACCATGGATGTGGTGTATTCATTAAAATGGGTTTAACATATGTGGGATAAAATGTAATGTAACTATGGGAACAGGTGGAGTGTGACCATGAACATGGATGTAGTGTAATCAGGACAATGGGTGGAGGATAATTAGGGAAACAATGTAGTATAACCACGTAAATTTGTGTAGTGTAACTATGGAAGCCAGGGATATGGATGTAATGTAAGCATGGAAAGGGGTGTAGAATTGCCATGGAAATGTATGAAGGCTCTCAGTGGAAAGGAGTGTGTGGTATCCGTGATAATACAGTAGGTGTAGCAGAACTATGGGAACGTGTGTAGTGTAACAATGGAATTGAGTGCAAGGTATCGGTGGAAAGCTTGTGGTGTTGCAATGGAAATAGATGTAGAGAAACCATGACAATCAGTGTGTAAATATGGACTCACAGTACAATGTAGTAACAGTAGTAAAAGTGGAGTCTTGAAGAAGAAGTAGATGATGGTGATGATGATGATGAGGATGATGATGCCTGGCCACAAGCCAACTGCCAAGCAGGCTGAGTGTAGCAGCTGCTCCACTACCCCCTGCACCCCCCCCCCCCCCCCCTTTTTTCTTTTAATAAAGAGGAGCAGAAGGGTGGGAGTCTCACGCCGGTCGCGTGTGTTTAAGGGGGGGCAGACGTGGTGGAGAAAAAGACATTGTGGAAAAACACCCCCCTATACACACACACACACACACACACACACACACACACACACACACACACACACACACACACTGTCTCTTTATCTGAACAGTTGCCAAACTGATGGAGCTGTTTATCCTAATATAACATTAAAATGGTCATAAAGTAAAATGATGAACAAAAAACATTTTTGCAATGTTGTAATTTGTGAGATGCACTAATAATATTATATTATATATAACCTTTAAACATCATTTAATTAAATCATTTTAATGGTCATATTTTAATACTGATTACATTTAAAGTGACATATTTTATATAATCTTGTTTTAATCAGTAATTTAGTCAAACCTGAAGAAGCTGGATTTCTTGTTTTTATTAAGACGTCCTGATCAATTTTATAAAAGGTATCAGTTACGTGACTTTACATGTAATCAGTATCAAATCTGACTCATTCGGATGAACTTTGTGTCACACTGTTCTAATGATCCGAGATCCACTAGTTTAGAGATATTGAGCCTTTTAAAAGTAACTCAGTAACTGAGTTTTTAAAGTAACATTGACGTACGTTTATGGAAAAGCGCTTTTCTAGATGAAGAGTCTAGAACACCTCACAAAATGTTAAGACATCACAGAATAAGAATCAGTGAATTATTCCATTTTCATAACCGTCAGATAGAACCTTATAGCTCCAAGGGGGCGATATGTTCTTGTCCTGATCACCGTCTAGTACACACTTACAAATAATGGTTCTTCAAGGGATCTTTAGATAGGGAAACGGTTCTCTATAGAACCACGCACACTCAAAGAACGTGTGTGAATAAAGAGTGCGATGTCAAGCTTGTAATAGGGTTGCCCAAAAGGTTCTGCACAGGACCCTCTGCAGCTCATTCTCCATCAGTCTGAAGAACCCATTTACAATGCAGAAAACCTTTCATTCTTGAAAAGGGTTCTGTGAATGTTTATGAAGAAGTATAGAACAGTTTTCTTTACTGAAGGACCCTTGAAGAACCGTTATTTTTAGGTGTGGAAGGGTTATTGGAATCCATCTGGTCAGGGTTGAGCTGGGGCTGGAGGCTCTCCGCAATCACTGGCTGCAAGACAGGAATATTCCCGGGATAAGGTGCCAGTCCCTGGCAGGGTACCACACACAACCTTTGGTACCAAGGGGCAATTTAGTAAAGGACTCACAGACAGTGAGTGGAGGATGGATTGAACCCACACCCTCAGGCTCCTGGAGCTGTGTGGTGAAACCTGTGGCACCAAGGTGCCTCCCAAGAACTGGCATCAGTTATGCCATTCATTTGACCCAGGGTGGCATACCTTTACATATGACCACATGTATATATCTGTGTGTGTATACACTCTACTGGGTATAGACAGGCCTGCATAGTACATGGCATAAGTCTCTCTCTCTCTCTCTCTCTCTCTCTCTCTCTCTCTCTCTTTCCCTCTTTTTCCCTCTCTCTGCTAAACACCTGTCTCCCCACCACCACCACCACTCACAGACTGAAGACAAAAGACTGCAAGCTGATTGGCTGCAGCTGAAGCCCGGTGCGTGCGGGACGTCTCATTCACATGCAAATGGGCCACTATATAACCTCCCTCAAGCCTCACACACACACACACACACACAGGCAAACACACACTCCCACGCACGGACTGGACCGAGGCTGTTCCAGCCCCCCTCCTCCCCCCACCCTGTGGCATCATGGCCCCCTTTAGAAGTGGATTTGGTCTGGATGAGGAAATGAGTGCACGAGGAGACAGGAAGGTAAGGTGGTCTTCAGATAAAGTGGACCCATAAAGGGGTTCTCGGAGAAGAGTCACTTTGAATGGACGGTTCTTTGAAAAGCCTTTCTGAAGTGTCAAGAACCTCTGCCACATCATGTAGAGGTTCTAGACTAGTGGAAGGTTCTAAAGAGGGTCCGATTGAGTGGAAAAAGGGAATTTGAATGAGGTGAAGTGAATTTGATGAGGTGGATTGATCTGGATGATCTGAAACATTCTCCAAGGGAACTCAACAGAGATGGCTTCTGCCTTTTTTATTAAACGTTGGTTTTAGGCCCTTTTTACTTCCACTGGGGTCGCATTAAAATCCCACTTCATCTGACTTCATTTTGCCTCGACAGACCCGTAAGCCGCTGGTGGAGAAGAAGAGGAGAGCAAGGATTAATGAAAGTCTGCAGGAGCTCCGCAACCTCATCTCTGACACTGAGGTAGGAACCAGATTTATCATCAGAAGAACCACATGTAACCCCAGAAATACTAAATTCAACACTGGAAGAACCAGATTAAACATTAGGGGACAATATTTGAATAATAAGGAGAACCAGATTTATCATAAAGAGAACCAGATATAACATCAGGAGAGCCAGACGTATCATCTGAAGAAACAGATTTAACAACAGAAAGATTAGAATTAAAAACAAAAGAACAAGACCTATCATCAGAAGAACCAGATGTAACAGAAATATTCAAATGAACTATAGAAGAATCAGACTTATCATCAGAAGAACCAGATTCATCATCAGTTAGACCCGATTCATCGTCAGAAGAACCAGATATAACATCAGAAATGGAAGAACCAGATTGATCAACAGAAAAACCAGATTTTACATCATGAGAACCAGAAATACTAGATTTAACAATGGAAGAACTAGACTTATCATCATAAGAACCAAATTATATCTCATAAGAACCAGATTAAACACCAGAAATACTAGATTTAATAAAGGAAGAATCAGATTTATCATCAGAAGAACCATATTTATCATCAAGAAGGCTCAGTGTAATATCAGGAGGACCAGATTTAGCATCAGGAGAACTTGGTGTATCATCAGGAGAACCTTAACCAGCATAATCTGAAATTTGAAAGAAGTTTCTAAAACCATTTTCACATATGAACCCTGGTGTCTGGGGAATCTTGTCTGGAACTGTTGCTGGTTAACGTTAACTCCCATGAGCTCCAGAAGTCAGTGTTGTTAACTTATATTAATAACTTATGTTAATACTATACTGATATAAAATTTGGGCCAATAAGCAGGGGTCGTGCGTTATTCTCTGTTTTGAATACTCTGCCAAGGAGCTGCAGGACACTAAACTGAACACAATGAATGAGAGCAGTCGACCATAAATCTCACCCACGGAGACCACTGATTGGTCTTTTCTTCTGCTCAGAAGACCTATCAGGATGCTTTTGGTGTCACTTTCTGCTTCATCTATCATGCACTCGCTCACTCCCAAAAAGTACATGAGCCCATTATGCATCATTTTGATTTCCTGGATATGGTATGTCATTTGTAGGCATCTAGCATGTAGGAGTTTCTACCAACATGCAGGAGAATCCCGCGAGTTGCAGGAGAAGTGGGATGTCTGGCTACAGGAAACGTCCCATGTTTTTTAGGCACATACAGCATGAGGCTCTGTAGTAACTACACTGCGTTCATTCATGACACAGTAAAATCTTCAATTTGCAGCTGCAGGCAAAGGTGGAGAATGCAGAAGTGCTCGAGCTGACGGTGAAGCGGGTGGAGAACATCCTACAGCAGCAAACTCATGGTAAACACACACACACACTATTTCTCTACATCTGCATCCAACTTTTAAATACATCCAACAAACGCTTAATGTGTGTGTATGTGTGTGTGTGTGTGTGTGTGTGTGTGTGTGTGTGCTCTGCAGAGGCAGATACAATGAGTCATGAGGCCAGTGAGCGATTTGCGGCCGGCTACATCCAGTGCATGCATGAAGTTCACACGTTTGTGTCGACCTGTCCGGGGATCGACGCTGCGGTCGCTGCAGACCTGCTGAACCACCTGCTGGAGTGCATGCCCTTACATGACGAGAGCCTACCAGAGGCCCTGCTGGACCTGATGGCAGACCAGTCAATGACCGCAGCCTTGCTGAGCCCAACCAGAGCGGCCAGTGACACATCTACCGCCCTGTCCCCAACTTCCTCTTCATCCTCGTCCACCTCCGGCGAAGATCTCTGCTCAGACCTGGAGGAGACGGATGGAGAATCAAGTCCAGCTCCAGCTGAAGAGGGACGGCCTTCTATTACCTTCAGTACGTCCATGTGGAGACCCTGGTAGAGGGACAGTGTGGAATAAAGAACACAACGAATCTGTAAACTGCAGAAGGACTCGGAACGGTGCGAATGAGGTCTTTCTCTACTACAGCAGCTCTTTCATACAGACGATGCCTTAAAGAGAGTTTGTTTCATAGCACGTTAGATTAAATTCTTTTATATAGTTTGAATGATTTTAAACAAAGAATCGTTTTCGTTTTTCTGTGAAGTTCCTCGGGTTTTTTTTTCACAACAACCACAGCCACAGAACCAGACAGAACATTTCAGAGATTTATCATCAGTAAGACCCAATTTAACATCAGAGAACCAGACAGATATCAGATGGACCAGATTTATCATCAAGAGAACCAAATAAAACAGCAGTAGAACCAGACTTAATGGTAGCAGAACCCACTTTGACACCAGGAGAACAGAAAAAGGTAGAATAACCAGATTTATCATTTCAGAGAACCAGATATATCAGGATGACCAAATGCAACATCAACCAGATTAAACAGTAGAACAATCTTTAATGTTAGTAGAATCAGATTTATTATTAGAAGAACCCAATGCAACATCAGGAGAAGTGAATAAATGTACCAGATTTGATGATAGTAGAACCAGATATATCAACATGAGAACCATATAAAAGAGTTGAATCACCAGATTTAATGTTAGTACAGGTAGAACCAGATCAAACAGTATAATAACCAACTTCATTGTTAATAGAACTAAATCCTCAGGCGAACAGATATTAATTGGTACATTTATGATTAGGAGAACCCAAATTTAACATCAGGAGAACCAGATAAAAGCATACAAGAAACAGTTTTATTGTTAGTAGAACCAGATTAACTATCAGACAAACCAGATAAAACAAAACAACTTTAATGTTAATAGAACCAGATTTATCACCAGGAGAACCAAAGTTAACATCAGGTGAACCAGATTTACCGTTAGGAGAGCCTAATTTATCACCAATAGAACCCGATTACACATCAGGAGAACCAAAGTTATCATCAGCTGAACATGACAAAACAGCAGGACAACCAGATTTAAAATCTAGATTTCTAGATCAGTTTATTTTCAGGAGAAGTAGACGTGTCCCCATGAGATCCAGATCAACTGGGACAACTTGATTTATATACAACTCAGCAGGACTGATTGTCCAAAATCAGCACCTCACCTGAATGATACTCTTATGAGGCTGAATGCAATCAAACCTCCTCACAGCAATATTCCAACATCAAGCATAAGGTCTTGTCAGAAGTATAAAGGCTGGTCCTGCAGCTAATGGGGTCAAAGTCAGTAATAATACTCCAGATGTCCAGATACTTTTGACCGTCTGATGTAATGAGAACTTCAGCTATGAGTTACATTAGTTACACTAGTTTTTTGTCATGTTTCGGGTCATTTTATTCCTCATGTTGGATTTTTTTTGTGTCATTTTTGTGGAAAATGTAGCATAGAATATTTTTATTCCCCAACGTGAGGCAATTATCATTTATTAATAGAGAGATTTGATTGTATACTGCTTTCTTATATTGTGTTTCATAGATGATGATTATAATAATAGATGAAGTTAATGGCCTATAATTAGTCTGTGTGCTGTTATTTAAACTATTAAAGTTGATATTTTAACAGAGTTCGGTGTTCATTGCCTGAATCCAGATCGAAAAACAGGAATCCAGTATCACACCAGTAAATCCAGTATCACACCAAAAGTCATAGGGAAGACTTGTGAAATGACTGTTGTCCAGAAGACAATCAGAAGGTGCTGGTTGTATCTAATTATATTAAAGGAAATGTGACTGGAAGGGAAAACAAGGTGGGAAAAGGTGCACAAGCAACAGGGATGACCATCTCAAACCTGGAGAGGATTGTGAAGAAAAGGAGATTCAAGAACTCGGGAGATCTCCACAAGCAGTGGACGAAGGCTGGCGTCTCCAGCCATCTGACCTGGACTAAGGGGAAAAAGAACCGGACTGTGGCTCAGAACATCAAAGTCCTCTTTTTAGAGGAAAGTAAATTCTCAACTCAACTCAAGCTCCTACAGTGTGGAGGAAGAGTGGAGAGGCACAGAATCCAAGGGGTTTGAAGTCCAACGTGTAGTTTCCCAGTCTGTGATGGTTTAGGGTACCATGTCATCTGATGGTGGTGGTACCCTATAGAGAATCTGTGAGGTGAAGAGGAAGATGATAATCACTCAACTCAAGATGAGCTGAAGGCCACTTTCAAAGCCTCCATGTCACGTCACACTGCTGGAAATGAAGAGAATTTAAATATTTGTAAAAATTTACTCAGGCATACAATTTATTATTATTATTATTATTATTATTATTATTATTATTATTATTATTATTGGTCTATAATGGCTAATCAGAGTGGTTTGTTCTGAAAATGCAATAGTTGTGTGATGAAATATTTGTAAAGTAAAAAAAAACTTTGGATGTAATTTATTATTTTTCTTTCTATTTTTGTGTATCCATTATTATCCGTCTCGCAAAGATATTATTCTGAAATTTGAGACTGTATTAGCAAAGAAAAGAACAAACAATCTCTATTTTCCTCTATAACTCGATATCTGGGTCAGTGATGTCATTAGCCCCCTCACTAATCAGTCCAGAGTCTGTATGCAGGTTGATCAGCCCCGCCCCTCTCTGATCAGTCAGAGTCTGTATGCAGGTTGAGCCTCCCAGCCCGCCCCCTCTCTCCTGATCAGTCAGAGGTCTGTGTACAGGTTGAGCACAGCCCGCCCCTCTCTCTGATCAGTCAGAGTCTGTATGCAGGTTGAGCATCAGCCCCGCCCCCTCTCTCTGATCAGTCAGAGTCTGTATGCAGGTTGAGCTTCAGCCCCGCCCCCTCTCTCTGATCAGTCAGAGTCTGTATGCAGGTTGAGCTTCAGCCCCGCCCCCTCTCTCTGATCAGTCAGAGTCTGTATGTTCAGGTGGACAGAGCAGTAAACATGCACTGGAAGCTCCTTTGGCCTTTAAACTGGGATTTAATTCAGTTGGAAACCAGTGAATTTGAGGTATTTTCTGAGATGAATTACTCGCTGATAATTCGTCACATCTTGGTTCTATAGGGAAGGACATTCTGTTTCGACGTCTGCCAACAAAATGATAAGGAGGTTTTATTTTTCCTGTAAAATCACAATAAAATATCTTCTACATGCAGGAACCTTTACCGTCTGTACTTCCCACACAGGGTCTCCACCCGATTTATATCAAACTACACCGTGTCTTTGTTTTGGGCCTCTAAGGGTTAATCAGATTAAGGCAGGTGTGAAATGATATGACTGTTTAGAAATACAAGCCATATGCTCTCGATTAGTGAGCGGCGTTCCTATCAGACGGTGACTGAGATGGATGTCTGACCTTTGGCCTCTTTCACCAGTCAAACGCTGGATTTGTTTACTTTATGGAATCAGATGGAAAAGGTCCCGCACGACAAACCTAAAGCAGCCCATCTGCTGCAGCCTGGGGGCCATTCCCAAAGCTCATCCCAAATTCATTGTGCACCGCTGATCATCTAGGCTACAGGTGTCTTTCACTGACGGCTTAAAGGAGGACCGACCCACGGTCGGAAAACATCTCAAACGATCTTAAAATGTTGACTCCAGACACGCAACACAAATGCATTACAACAGAAGTCTACGAGCAGGTGCTCCAGCTTCAGCATCTGCCCACTGACTGTGTTTTAAGTCAACATTTTATTCTTCTCGTAAACAAAGCGCAAAGGCAACCCGACACCGGACTGGAGCCACTCTGGTGTTGTGATTAAAGTCTTGCTGTTGTCCTGCCGCATTGATTTCTCAATATCAGCTTCCTCAAAGCAGCACAGATGGTCTGCCACAGTTGGAGGGCGCATAAGGTCGCCAACGCATAATTCCTATAGAAAGTAGGCCTGTAAAACAAACCCGGTTAGTGGAGGGTGGAAAAGATCCCTCGGGAGCGGCGGGATAAAGGAGGAAAAACGGATCGTCTCAGAGGAAGCTTGTGCTTCTGCGAGAAAACCACACATGATCCAAAACAGTTTCACCTGTTCATTCTAATTTATTGTTTGGTAAAATTAACTTCTGCTTCTTTTCATAATTAATTATTAATTATATTTTTTATTGATGTTTGTACTTTTAATAATTAATAAACTTCACCAAAAGGATCAGGCTGAGCAAAAATGTACTTGCATCTACATTTTGTGTTTTTGTTTGTTTGTTTGTTTGTTTTTGCTTATAAATTGATAAGGGTATTCATTAGACGTTCTTCAAAATACTTCACAAATAAAATTCGTGATTCAAATAAAATACAAAATCTACATGAATGTCCTTTATTAAGTCCTTATCAAGACTTTTATTTTGAAGTGTAAACACTAGCTGATCAGTCAGAGTCTGTATGCAGGTTGAGCATGTACATGTGGACAGAGCAGTAAACATGCACTGGAAACTGCTTTGACATTTAAAGTGGGATTTAATTATATTGGAAACCAGTGAATATTATGTGTTTTCCCAAACTGGATTACTCACTGATAGTTCATCACACAATGAGCATGATACTCAGGAAAAGTCTATATAGGGATTATATAGGGATTATAGGGTCCCCTATAAACAAAGCACTTTTTGATTGGCTCCTCAGGAGGTGCTTTGCTGAGGAGGGTAAACGTGTCACCAGTTTTAATTGATTGGATGTTGATTCTGACGTCAGTGAAGAGTTAGGGTGGCTTTTGTGCATTCCATTAGCGCTCCGATATTCCGATATTTCTAATATTCTCAAGTCAGAGTCAATTTCAGAAGACAGAAAACCAGCACAAAAGATTATCGTTATCATTTCTAGTACAGCATGAGTAGAACAGCATGACCGTAAACTGTCAAATGATGTCTGAGCACTTTTCTACTCATTCAAACTCACGCTTTCTTTCTCAAACAACAAATGAAATTCTATTAAATTTAGCGGAGGGACTAAGTCTCTCGGCCTGGGAACGCCTCGGGATTCCTCCCGGGGAGCTGGCTGAGGTGTCGGGGGAGAGGAAAGTCTGGGCATCTGTGCTTAAACTGCTGCCCCCGCGACCCGGCCCCGGATAAACGGATGAAAATGGATGGATGGATGGATGGATGGATAAATGCATTGTATCGCACCTCTGAACTGAACATAGAAAACAGAACAGAATCAAACTCAGTGTGTCACATTTTATTAGAACACTGGAATAATAATGACAAAACAGTGACAGGCTTTCTAACAAATTTAAAAAAGAAGAGAGAAAAAGAGGGCAAGAACAACAAACAACAACATGCTCATTTTAAATAAAACTAAACCAAACATTATTAAAATAAAACATCTTTTCCGATTTGGCCTTGCATGTGGCCTTTAAAGCCAAGGTTCTCAAAAAAGGGGGGATGAGGGCCAGGGGTCAGGGTTCTTTCTCCTCATATCAAAATAAAATCTATCGTGGACCAAAACATTCTACCACACCGTCACAGCATTCATCACTCTGTAAATGAAAACTCCCAACGACTGTCTTCATGACAATTTCAGTGAGAACAGTGACAGCGGACGGCTTTAGGGGGCACTGTTACCACCTTGAGACGGTGTTTAAGAAAAAACAATGCTTTCCCTCCACTTTTAATCCCCCTGATTGTCCACATTTCAGCAAATTCCAATTTACAACCCTGCAGAGAGACGAGCAGGTCATGAAAACGGACGTTAGACTAGTCAGAACTGTGGCGGACAGCCTTCTCGTTTGGACAGGTGGACTGTGTTGGACAGACATAAAAAACAACACTGATAGACAGAAACGGAGATAAAGAGAGCGAGTTCATTTGGTCCATGTTCTTCTCACCTGCTGTCTTGTACATAATGTCAAGCTTTTAAATGTCCATGACCACAATAAATGACCAGTCCATTTTCCTGGGGTTTGACTGGTGTGTAAACACACCATTGTCCTGCTGGTCACTTGTGGCCACTGGCTATTGTCCTCTGGTCCTTTGTTCCAGTGTTTTGATTCCATAGTTTCCATCAGAATGTGTTTAGTCTGGACAACACTGTAATGAAGTGCAGTCGTCACACGGCCTGTCCAGTGGTCCAGTGACCTAATGGAGCTACTGATGCAGGAAGACCACTGTCCACTGGTGCAGGTCCAGTCCTGTATCCATCGTTATCTCAAAGAGGAACGCTTGTGCAAAGTTCATCAGCATCATCCAGCCATTCAAAGTCAGTTCTAATATTTATAATAATAATAATAATAATAATAATAATAATAATAATAATAAATGTATTAATCGTACAATCTCTGATTGACATAATCCTTCTGAAACTGAAACATAAAAAATATATTTAGATATACGGTCACATTTTTGGAGTCAGCGCTACAAGTCTGGCAAGAGAACCGTTCCATTTATGTTTCGGAATAACAAATCATAGTCCAGGCTTTTCGCTGCCTTTATTGTAGTTATAACTATAAAATTGCACCAAACTGTTCTTAAGTGTCAGCTTACACACACACACACACACACGCACACGCACACACGCACACACGCGCACACGCACACACACGCACACACACGCACACACGCGCGCACACGCGCGCACACAGTAACTAAAGGTAATGTGGATTTAGCTGCTTGGTTTATAAAAAGAGTGTGTCTTTCGCTTCATACAGGGCAGTGTAAACTATGCGATACCTGTGATAAGAGTGAGACAGTGTGTGTGGCACGTAGTGGGACGATTCAGTCATCTCAAGCTGGTTTTGATCAAATCCACTACGATTATGCCTAAGAGTTGCTAGGAGATCGATTCAGGGCAGAGTTGCCCCGCCTCCTCAGGTGGATGAGCCACGCCCTCTTCCTGTGACATCTCTGTTCCGAGAATTCCGAGCTCCATGTCGGGTAGGTCCTCTTCTAACGGAGCACATGGGTCGTCCTCACAGTACAAACACTCCTAAAACACACAAATGCACGAGTGTTAACAGGCAGTTACACTAATGACTGTGACACCCCTTCTCGCACAGCTACAGTAGTAACACTGGCCAGTGACAGGACGCTCTGGAGCAGCTGTGAGCACATGTCCCTGAGGTCAAGCACTGGTTAGAGGGGGATAAAGCTCCCCAGCATTGGGTGGTGGATTTCACTGGAGTGATGATGAAGCTCCATCCAACGCCTACAGGATGAGTTGGAACGGCAGAACTGATCATCCAGCTTCAACACCTGACCTCACTGATGCTCTTGAATGTGCTGAATGCAATCAAATTCGCTTCACAGCAATGTTCCAACATCTAGTGTGAAGCCATTCCAGAACAGTAGAGGCATCACACGCATCCAGATGGTACTCATCTGCTGATCATCTGCTACAGAAATGCACTGTTTGTGTGCCAACAGCGGCCTCAGCTGGACAAACGTCCAACTGCAGCGCTGCAACGCTCAGCTGTACATTCCAACTCCAGGTTCACAAAACACACTGTATGTCCAAATGTTTGTGGACACCCCTTCTTATGAATGCAATCATCTACCTACTCCTGACACAGGTGTTCACACACAGCTCGTAACACTGACTTCCAGAGCAACCTTCAGCACATGACCCTAAGGGTGATGAAGATCTATCCAACACCTTCAGGACCAGCTGGAACGTAACTAATCATCCAACATCAGTATCTGATTTCAACAATCAAATTCTCCTCACAGCAATGTTCAAACATCTAGTGCAATGCCTTTCCAGAAAAGAAGCGGCAGTTCACAGACTACGGAGCATACGCAGATGTGTGCTAAGAACAGACATTCGGTGTTTAGAACCGGGGAGTTGGAGATGTGCTTTGCCACTGAAGGCAATCAAATCCTCACAGCAATGCTCCAAAATATAGTAGAGCCCCTTCTCTGGACAGGAGTTACTCCAACAAAAGCAGCATAAACCCTTTTAATACCCTTGATTTCAGACGAAACAGCAGGTGAGCAAGTGTCCCAAAGCGTTTGTCCCCACACACACACACACACACACACACACACACACACACACACACACACCTTAACATCAATAGCTTTGGGTAGGCCTCCTCTCCTCATCCAGGGGTGTTGCTCTATGAGCTCTCGCCGCTGGTCTGAGGTGAATCGGGGCTGACTCTTCTGCATTCGCCGTAAACGCTCGCGATCGTCCCGCAACACCTTGTCCATGTCCCTGAACAAAGACACCAGAAATGAGTCCTTTCGTTTGTTTATCAGTTGGTATGTTCGTTTTAATTTAATTACAGCATCTCATGAGGTTTTTCACACTTAAACACACGGACATTTGACCTTCATCGTAACTGTAATTAAGAAATGAAGGCGATTGTAGCAGGTTTGTTGTGAGGAAAAGGTTAGAACCCCATTTGCCCGAACAGCTGCTATTCCTTCATGCGGAACTGTTTCATCTTTGTGATGTTTCGGCGTCAGTGTTTCTACAGGTGGTCTTACGTTTTCCTCAAGATCTCATAGTGGTTTCTGTGATGGAGAGATCCCCAGACCCATGACACTTCCACCTCCATGCTTCACAGTCCTCCAAAGTCTTACTAACCACGGTCTAATCATTTGCAGCTGACGTGCTGCACCTGATTCTAATTGGAGACATTTTTCAGGAGTAATAAATCTGGGGGTGTCGTAACCGTTTCCTCACAATTATTTGAAGACGTATCAAATCCATCCATCGATATTAATCGGATGAAGGTCAAAGATGTGAAAAGAGACAAAGGTTTTCATGGGGTGTCCTAATATTTTCAGAACTCACCGAGCTGGCACCTGATAGGTCATCATGACTTTGTCGTCAGCATTGGCCATTAGCAGCCAGAGCGGATCCTGAAGGACATATTTGAAGTCCTGTCCATTTTCCTTCACCTTCTCCTTGTGGTCGTTTTCAGAAGAGTCCACACTCCCGAAATATTTGCTGGTGTTGCTGCTCCCTGTAGGACGAATGAATGGAGGATTATGGGGGATCTCTGAACCGTCTGTACCACTTCAGTGTGTGTTCAGAAGTGTCGGTGGCCATATTTGCACTCACCTGTGCCACTGTTGGAGGTGTTGCAGCCGTTGCAGACGGAGCCTGTGGAGGCAGAGGTGGCTGAGTCCGTACCGGAATGAGAGTCTTCCTGCATCAGTAGCTCCATTAGGTCGCTGGATGAAGAGTGACCATTGCTGGGGCAACACGACTGAAACAAATAAGATGAAAGACCTCATGAGTAACCGTATCTCCATCTCAGTCTGCATCATCATCATCATCATCATCATCATACCTACACCCGCATCACTTTATCTCACCTGCTGTACCTCCCCCACTACGGCAGAGGTGCTGCTGCTGGCTACATTGCCCCGGTCCTGTGCTGAGGTACAGATACCCTGGGAACCTGAAGGAGGTGCTGTGCTGTGAGAGTCCGGCTTATCCTCCAGCTGCAGCAGATCCAGCTGCAGGGGAGAGCTACAGTGGGACCCAAAAAGGGGTGGCGAATGGAGCGAGGGGGACGGGGATGGCCCATCTGGGGGTTCGTTAGCAGGAGGTTTGTGGTCCGATGAGGTCATCCTATACGGAGGGAACGATGTCTGCGTAGCAAACTGCGTCTGGATCTGAAACGGCTGTGGGGGGGGGAAGGGGGCTTGGGGCTGGAAGTTTTGCTGCTGAGGTTGAAACGGTTGCTGGGTAGTGTACGCCGTTTGAGGCTGAAAGCTTTGCTGGACTGTGTAGGTCTGCTGGGTCTGAAAGGGATGCTGGGTATTGTAGGCTTGCTGAGGCTGAAAGAGTTGCTGGGTGGCGTAGGCTGGCTGGGGATGAAAGGGTTGTTGAGGCTGAAGGGGCTGCTGGTTGGTGTAGTTCTGTTGTGGTTGAAGGGGCTGCGGGGGGCTTACACCTTGCTGGTGCTGAAAGGGCTGCTGGGTATTGTAGGCTTGTTGCGGCTCTGCATAGAACGGTGGACGTGGCGCCGTGCTGAGCTGAGGAAACATGTAGTTGGGCAAGACAAACGCCACCACTGGTGTGACCAACGGGGCGGGGTACGGAGGGGCCGTGGGTGCGGTCTGCGGATTCTGAGCCTCTGCAAAACTTCCTGTTGGGTTGCGTTCGCCACCAGGGGGCAGTGTACCGGCAGGCGGAGGAGCAGCTGTGTAAAGTGGATATCCCGGCACCAAGGTGGGGTATGGGACAGAAAACGCAGACTGGGATGCCTCCGATGGAGACCAGGATGTTTGGTTCAGGCTCTGCAGAGGTGGGCGGAGCATCCGCTGAGACACAGCGCTGTCTGACGAATCGGGTTTCTTCATGCGAGGTTTCTTTGACTTTCTGGTGCGTCCACTTCGTTTTGTGGTTGGTTCTGCTCCGGTTGCTCCTGGTTTGGCCACACGAGGTCCTGATGGAACTAAAATTAAGATATTTATTTATTTATTTATTTATTAACTATTATTATTATTATTATTATTATTATACAATAGTAGTATTTGATTAAACAGGCATGACAAAGTTCAAATGTACTAGATATCTTTACCATCGTTAGCTTGCCCACGGTTCCTTGACATTTTCGCCGGACAGTCCTTTTGCAGCGTCCGGCTCAGGCACAGCTCTCTGCAGCGGCTCAGGAATGCCTGCTCCTCTTTCTGCGTGTGTGCGGCCAGAACCTGCTTGGTCAGCCCCAGTTTCCTATAGGCTCCTTGCTCTGCTGTGGGTGGGGACACCATGCTGACAGGTGCAGGAGGGGCGGGGCTTTCTGCTACGTCCTCAATGATCTCTGCAAGCACAGTAGGTCAGAGTCTCCGTCACATCTCAGTCTTCAGCAGCATGAATATACAGTGAAGCACATGGTTGCCGTCACTCAAATACCTGACTCTGGCTGAGTTTTCTTGTCTCCCACATGTACGATGGTGCTGCTGTACGAACACTGAGAGGTGATAGACACCACGCTCTCTGGTTTGGTGGGCAGGGGCAACGGGGCCAAAGTCCCACTCACTACAGCAGCAGGACCGGCTGGAGGCTTCTTACTGGATTCAGGATCTAGAAGAAATTCGTTGAAATCAACATTCCCACTCATTATTTTATAACATAAGTAATCAAACAAGGTAACAAGGAAGATATTGTATTTAATGGATTTCTGTGAGGGTCTGTGCCACCTAAGCCCCTCATCACCAACCAAAACGGAGAAACTCCACACTTAAAATGATGGTTTTTTAAGGGTTCTTCAGCAAAGCACATTGTTCTATACAGTTCTATGGTTGATTGGTGTATCACCCAACACTACTGTAGCTGTTGTGTCCATACATGGTCCAACGAGGCGTACGAGTACATTACATAGATTGTTGCAATGAATGCATGTAGCTTCAGTCACCTTGAAGGCTCTGCAGGGCTCCGTTCGATCCCTTCTTTTCTTCGTCTGAGTTCGATGAGGTAGTGTTGGAAGAGAACTGGTACTTCCGCTTCACTGTGATGGGTATGTTACAGCTTTCCAAATACCTGAGACAGACACACACAAACGGATGAGCCTGATGATCGTAACTGGACACCTTAAAAATCAAGCCAAGAGGATCTTTTCAAAGTATGAAGATTTCTTCTAGACTAGTGACCGAATGATGTAATGATGTCAGCCCATTATGACGTCACCTTATTCTGCTTTCACACACGTATGCATACGCACCTTATCACACTATCCAGACAGCTGATCTGCTGGTAGGAGTACATGGTCTGGTCCCTCAGTTCCTCCACCGCTGCAGTACCGTCTCTGACCACCACAGCGGAGTCCTTCTGTTTCACAACTGGGGGCTTCAGACCTGCTGGAGACACAGTTTATATCAGTGGTTAGAGAACCAGCCGTGTGACTGGAGGGTTGCCAGTTTTGAACAAGACAATTAACTCCCCAGCTGCTCCCCGGTGCGGTGGATAAGGTCCCCCCCACCTCTGGACATGTGTGTGCTTTCATTAGTGGGTGTGTGGATGGGATATTTGTGCAAACACAGTGGGTCTATGTGCACGTTTACCTCTATTTAAAATAAAATACGACTGTGAGTCTCGTTACGCAGCACAGCTGACGACATTCGCCCTCATAGTTTCTGCTAAACCAGTGATAATAAAGAGCCACTGGATGCTGTGACGGTCAGATACTTTCCTGTAATGTAAGTTCACTGATGAGAAGCTTATATTTGTGACATAATCAAGGGCTGTGAGAGAAATTGTTGCCTATTTTCTCATAAGTAGTGTGCTATATAGGGAGACTATGTAGTGTACTAAGAGAAAGACACACAGATGAATTTGCTCAACATCGTCAGCACCGGTCGAATAAACACACACACACACGAGTGTCTGAGCTGTGTTTAACTTAACACACTGAATTCTGAATTGAAGTTAGTAAAGCTCTGTGCTGTTTATGAAACATTCCGTCATTATGTTCCATTATAGACCTCTAGATACCAGTGTTGTACTCGCATTCAGATCCCTCTGTTCTGGTTGCATAAAAAGTTAACATTGCTTTTACTCGAAGAAGACGAAGACGAAGATTTGTAACCCCTGCATCACGATATGTATTGTATTGCCCTATTAACCACGTGAAAAAGAGAGTATACTTTGCTTCTGAAACTTGTTAAACCAGCAGAGACACACACACACACACACACACACACTTACTGTCTGCGCTCTTTTTCTGATCCGGTTTAGCTGTGGCGCTCTGCTGATCCTGAGTTTTCAGCATCTGAACTCCTTTACAGATCTCCTGAAATGACCTCTGCACAAACATAACAACAAATAAACAAGAGTCAAAACGAAACATTCTCTTACCGGCATGGGAAAAACTTGGGTTTAGGGTTCAGGAGATGATGCAGGCCACATTAAGCAATATTAGTACATATTAAAATCCACAAGGAGGCAGTGTTGTGCTAGCGTGCGCTCACCGGTTTGGTCCTGCTTCCCTCCTCCTGGACCGCGTTGGCCGTGGCAACGTTGCCGTTGCTGTTGCTGTCGCTGGACGAGGCCACACTGAGCAGTTGGTCGTGGGAACCGTTGCTACCATGACTACCGTAACCACTGGACCCCATACTGTGCACTGGCTGCAAGACAAACATACACAAACACACACAACAGATGATATGAGGTGGATGGCTGTGTAGATTGTAAGCATGTGTGAAGCACTGTCTCTTTACTTTCATACATTGCATGAAAATCTCCAGAGATTGTTCGTTGAACAATTCCACGCAGAATGTTTGGAAAAGTGACCCAAAATGGACTCATTTCAAAGTCCAGTGCATTGCAGTACCATATCATGGCATAAATGGTCTTAAAATTACAATATTATGATTTATCACAATTATTTCTAAGATAATTTATTATCTGTAATAGGCCTAACAATGGCAGACATCAGTAACACTTGGGATGCCAAGGACGACCTCCACTGATGGCAGAAAATGCTTCACTACAGTGAAAATCCTTAAATGTATGTCCAGCAGATCAGAAACAACCTTCTGGACGTGGGTGTGTACTTGTCAGAAAGCCTCTGAACTGAAATATCGGCGACAGCTGCACTTTAAAGAAGCTGAAGGAGGCGTTAAGTGTGTCCATAAACTTTTGTACCTATAATGTACTTGTGCCAGGTATGTACCTGTAACAGTAGTTTATGTATCTGCTCTGTGATTTCCTGAATGTCTGAGTCCATAATTTTCCCTTCTGTAAAAGCAGGAGCTGAAAACACATCTTCATTCACAGGACCCCTGTAACACACACGCAAACACAGACACACACATAAATGCTGACATACAGTACACACACATGTAAACACAGATGTGATGTAGGCAGGCATACATCAACGGAGCCGTCGCGTCTACGCCGGTGGTGGCAGCATTATAAGGGTATGTGTCGGTCAGATACTCACATGCGAACTTTGTGCCGTCCGATGACAAAGGAGACCTTGCGGCTCCAGGGGTTGACAAAGCTTGACCAGCTGGTATCTATGGTGACGTATTCACCGTTGCGGGCACAGAAGCGGATGGAGGAGTGATCGAACGGTTGACCCATGTACTGCAAAACTGCAAACACAACAGAATGTGTGAGTGTGTTTGTGGGTAAGTGTGTCAGGTGAGCTGAATGAATGGTCAGCAGGGTCAAACTGAAAGGGGGTTGGACTGCTCGAGGGTGAAAGGGGCAGATTAAACTGCTGTAGGGTGGAGTTCAATTGTAGGAGAATGAATGAGTGGTGTATGAACTGGAGAAGCTAAACTACATCAGGCTGGTTGGGGATAAACTGCTGTAGGCTGAATGGGAGGGGCTAAACTGCTTTAAGAGGAATGGGAGGGGCTAAACTGTTTTAGGATGAATGGGAGGGGCTGGGCTGCTGAAGCTTGAATGTGCAAGGCTTAACTGCTATAGGCTGAACTGGTGGGGCTAAACTCCTTTGAGGTTAATGGGAGGAGCTAAACTGCTGTAGAGTAAATGGGAGGGGCTTAACTGCTATAAGATGAATGGGAGGGGCTAAATTGCTGTTGGGTGAATGAGAGGGGCTTAACTGCTGTAGGCTGAATGGGAGGGGCTAAACTACTATACAATGAATGGGAGGGGTTAAACTACTATATGCTGAATTGGTGGAGCCAAACTGCTTTAAGCCGAATGGGAGGGGCTAAACTGCCGAAGGCTCAAAGGGTGGTGATGTGTGTGTGTCCATGCCGTGGGAACAAAATCTGGAGTGGATTTGAACTTGCTGGACCTGAAATGACCACATCTGATATTGAGTGTAACTTAGTATAACTTTAAAATAAAATTATTTTAGTAGTATTTAGTCCAAATTAAATATCCTAAAATAACAATTACAGAACAGGTTTTTATTTGTGTGTGTGTGTGTGTGTGTGTGTGTGTGTGTGTGTGTGTGTGTGTGTGTGTGTGTTCATTCTTACTCTTGCGGTGCACTGCCAGCATCAGCGGCCTGTCATTGGGATGAAGGTGGAGAAGGACTGGGGTCCCAATCAGGTCCTGTGGCAGATAACCTAGTAGAGGCACCGCCCTGAAACCAAGAGCAGAGCGTTACACACACCGTAAACGTGCTCACACACACATTCTCACACACTGCTTGTTTACAGGCTCTCTGCTATTGGTCCACATCATGTCCTACAGTAGCTGTAGTGCCCATCCCTAAACGTACCTCTCATCCACATCCTGGAACACACAGTTGGGTGTGTGCGTTGTGGTGAAGATCCTCTTGTCTGGTGGAATCCGAGGTGCTACAGAGATGAACACACACACACACACACACACCAATCAAAGTTGAGCCCCATTTAAAGTGTATATACATTCAACTGTATTCATTCTACCATCTAAAACTAATGGTTTCACTTTCACTTTCACTGGATCCGTGTACGTTATTGTGTGTATTCACTTGTTCAGTTATTTACTGTAACGTTTATTTCATAAATGGGAACAAATAAAGCATATAACCGTGTTATTACCTTCATATCCAGAGTGTACTCGCTCTGCCAGTATTAAACAGCAGAAATGCTCCTCTGATAGCTCTGCATCCTGAACCTTCATCAAATACGGGGTCATCCTGAATGGATAATACTGCAGACCACCGTCTTTCTCCTTACCACCACTACACACACACACACATGTTTGGTTTAAAACACTGTTAAGGTATGGTATCATAGTACATATGTCCTATATAAGCAGAATTCCATTGTTCTGATCTTACATTAGTTATCTCACATCTTAAGAAGAAGGAAACATGCAGTTAATTAATATATTATTGCTCTCCAACTACAAATGTGTTTCGTTTCCTTCATCGTTTCAAGCTTATAGCTGCTGTGTACACTGGGAAAATAATTCCGGACAAACAGAACGAACGGACATATAAATAAATCATCTCACCTGATTCTGCAAAAGAAGGATTTCTCCTGCATGAACTCGGTAGACGATGACTCTGCAGGACAAAAGTAGAACAACAGGTTGTTGTGGAACGCTTATACTGATCAAATCAATTTCTGAAAATCAGTCAATGAGACTGACCAATCATAACCGTGGTGGAGGTGGACGAATAAACAGTGTGTGTGTGTGTGTGTGTGTGCGTGCGTACAAACCTGCCCCGGTGCACATGCTCCACGTGGGCAGCCTGTAGGGTGTGGTGAAGCTGTAGAAAACACTGACATCTTGTGGCGTCAGAAACTCCACAAACTTCCTGTCCTTAAACTCGTCCTTTCTGCAGTGCAGAATTCCTGCAGCCTGCTCCGATATGTACACGATTTTCCCCGTGATCAGAGACACTGCCACTGCAAAGATATCCTGCTCACACACACACAGACACACACACACACACACACACACAACGATCATTGTACACATAGATATGCATTGCCTACAAACTGCTTTCCTTTGCAATTAAACACACACATTTCCATGTTCCTTGTCCTTTCCGGGCCCCCTAGTGGTCAGGATGGAAATGTACTGGTTGAATAAGTGCACATGTCCCTGTCCACATAGGATTCAACGTTTACATGGATAAATACATCAGTTGCACCATGAGCTCTTTCTCTGATGCTGTAACTGCTGTAGTAATACTGTACGAGGCTCCTTTGTTAGATGCCCTTTGTTTTTCCTAATTCTTATGTCCCACTTCTTCCAAATAAAGGCATTTCAAAATGTTTCTCGTTGGATACTCGAGGGTGGAATGCTGTGCTGCTGTCTGAAGGTGTGCGTAGTTCAATATTCACACAGAACTGCTTCTAGAAATGGTTGCGAATATATAAAAACACTCTTTTAATGTGAGCCAGTGTCTGTAGAGATCTGAGCTCTGGGTGAATATAATGGGATCTGGCCCTGTTCTGATCCTTTTCCCACGCTGGGTTGTGGCTGTAGAATCTGCAGTCACGCAAAGATGTAGGCAGCCTGTTTAAGCATACTTATTTGTGTATATCTGTACGAGTGTGTGGGACTTACAGGGTTTTTCAGAGTGTATTCTGAGGTGATGCTATTGATTTCCTCGATGGTGTAGGTGGATACATCCAGACCAGGCGGCAGGCTGTCGTTTATCATCAGCATCTGATAGTATTCCTCATTAGCTGGACAGAAAGAACAGCACACAATTTAGAATCTATACTACTGACATAACATTGTTGTTATGCCCCCCTCTGATCAATATATATATATATATATATACACATGTATTTCTGTAGATCAGAGTTGGCCATTTCAGGTCCAGCCACACAAAATACATACAGTTGGAACAAAATACTGGATTTGGACCTGCTGGACTTAAAATGTCCACCTCTGCTGTAGATACTCGGGTTTTGGAGTTTCACGTTTCCCCGTTTTGAATATTTTTTCCACACCGGCTCACCTTTGACCTGCTTGACGCAGCGCAGTGCGTATTTAAGTGTGTTGACAGTGCTTGCTCGCCCTTTGCTGCGTTTGTCTGTTGGCAGGTGAAGCTTCAGCTCCTTCAGCGTCTTGAACAGTTCCTTCTGTGTTTTTGCCTTGGCCGATTGCTCACTGCTGCAAGAACCAAACACATATGCGCACAGACGTCAGCGGAGGGCAAAAGAGGTCAACAGTGAGATAACTTTTGGAACATAGATTTGTTCCCATTCGACGTGCTTACAAACACTACAGTACTGCGATAATGGAAAACGTTACCGAGCAGCCTCAGAGCCAGTACCGGCCCAAATTTAAAGAACGTCAGGGCTGTATTAGTGGACGTTCACCGGCTGTTCGGAAGGTTTGTATAATCGTAAGTGTGTTTTGGGTACCTGCAGCCGCTGGTGGACGGGTGGTCCTGCTCTGAGCTCACCAGGCTGAAGGCGTTTGAACTGCTAGGAGGTGACGGACTCTGAGAGTTTGAGCTGAAATGACAAAAAACAAATAAAGGACTAAAACCACTGAGAGAGAGAGAGAGAGAGAGAGAGAGAGAGAGAAAGAGAGAGAGAGAGAACAATGAATAATAATTAACAATTATATATGTATGTTTAATTCATGAATATATAAAGATATCATTTTCCTTTTCGTTTCTAAAATAAAAGGGTGTCCTGTGACTTTTGACTCACCCTCTGTGTGTGTGTGTGTGTGTGTGTGTGTGTGTGTGTGTGTGTGTGTGTGTGTGTGTGTGTATGTATGTACAGCTAATGCTTAGAAAGTAGTGCCACTGAATCAACTTATAAAGTACTCGAACAAGCCCACAGCCCAAACTCTCACCTTTTGTTGCTCCCTGATGACTCCATAAGCGCAGAATCTTTGCCATTCCCGTTGGAGCTGCCCACGGACTCGTTCCCATTGGACTCATTGCCGTGTGACTCATTGCCGTGGGATTCTGTGCCACTCCCGCTGGACCCGTTCCCGCCCATCTCCATGTCCTCGTGCAGTGGAGGGAGGGCACCTGGTGAATGGGGTGGGTCGTGACTGCTGTCACTCCCGTCGGAAGCCCCGTCTAGTCGGTGTAGGTGGGACATGGAGCCACAGGGAGAAGTCGCCTCCTCCTCCTCTGACCCGCCCCTGAACAGGTAAGGCTTCGGATCTGACTCCCCTGACATGGACAGGGTCAGGGTCACAACCTAGGTCAATGAACAGACCTGACACATAGCACGAAGCGAAGAATCTGAGAGGGAGGGAGAGAGAGAGAGAGAGAGATGGGGGGGTTACTTATTAAATGGACTGATCTGGAGATTATATATATATATAATCTCTATAAATGCAGTGTTTTTACACAATAATTTGCATAAAACTCAAAAACAATCCATCTATCCATCTATACAGATGTGTATGGATTGGTTTGGATGGGGAAGGGTATGGGTGGGTCCAGGTGCATATAGGTTTGTATGGTCCGTTATGGCTGGTTCTGGATGTATAGATGTGTATGAATGGACATAGATGACACTGATGTATAAAGATGTGCATTGGTATGGATGCATTGTAAGATAAGAATGCATGTAAATGAGTATGTGTGTAAATGAGTGTGTGTGTGTGTGTGTGTGATATATATATATATATATATGTTTGTGGATTGGTCTGGACTGATCTGGATGGTTAGACAATATGATTTCTTTTCCTGAAAAGGAACACTGGTACTCTATCATTACTAATATGGTTTTACGCTGTAATAACAGTTCATAACTGAATCCCTATCTCTGCATATCACACAGGGACACTGTTCTTTGTGTTAAGTCTGAACAAACACGTTACATAAAACATGATTTTTTTCAAAAGCTGTCAGACAGCTAGTTCAACCCGTTTTTTCCAAAACGTGCCTATTTATTTATTCACTTCCGCTCATCTAGCACACCTGAATCAGGTCATACACTAATTAACTCCTTGTGTGCTGGATCAGGGGGTTTCTGAGACAGAGCTCCCCAGGACCACCATAATTCTTGGATCCTAATCCAGTCCATTATTTTTAATTGGCCAAACGCTGAGCGAACACTTACTGCAACTTTTTTTTAATGGAAGAAATGCAAGTCAACTTCCTGGAGAATCACACAGACACACACACACACACACACACACACACACACACACACACACACAAAATGCAGTGGCAATTTGAATAAACCAGCTTGAATAAAGATAAACAGTCCAACACTGGAACAGGCCACGTTCCTCAGGCCTAAACACCACTATTTAGGTGGAGAGTGGTTTTGATGGAGTGTTTAAAGGATTTGCATGTCTCTGGACAGCGGCTGTTAAACACACCCCTCCCATCACAAGTCCCGCCCCCTAAATTCATGCCCATGCATTGCTGAGGTAGTGATGGTGAGTTTGCAGAAAAAACAGCAAAGATTATATTGTCTCTACACTCCAGCGATAGTCCATCCCCTCCCATTCCACTGGTATGCAGATTGAAGCTATTTGAAGAAACAATCTCAACCTGCATAAAGACTAGGAATCGATTCCTTTGAACCGGTTCATCCCGTGAAATAGCTCGCAGCTCCGATCACAAATGAATCAAAATTTTTTATATTATGTTAAAGATGTGTATTAAATATTATGTTTATTCAGTTCTGATTTCTTTTATATTGGTATTTGTTTTCATGTTTGAGTTATTTGATTGTTTTGTGAAGCACTTCCTTGAAAAACAGTGCTAATTTAATTATTAATTATTTTATTATTTATTATTATTATTATTATTATTATTCTTAATAATAATAATAATAATAATAATAATAATAATATTGATAATTAACTTGAATAAAAGCCCAGTTTCAATCCCAAAATGAACTTCCAGTGCATGTTTACTGCCACACTCAACCTGCACACGGACACCGACTGGTCAGCGGGAGGGGGTGGGGCTAACGAAGTCACTGACCCTGAAATTGGGTTACAGAGCAAAAATGAGAACGGCCACATTTCCTAAAAACACAAAATTAAGGACATTGGTTGTTCTACTCTATTTGGCCCACTTTTGAGTATCCCGAAGAACAATCAGATCATTACAAAGAACTCCTCAGCAATGCACAATCGAATTCCACAATGCATTTCAAGTCCTTATATGTGGAAAAAAAACAGGGAATTGCAAGAACCAGAGAGTTTTATTCAACGAAACATGGTCACAGTGGTGAAAATCTCTAGCTGATCAGGGTCTCCTATGAACCCTTTTCTCATTTCCCAGCCAATCAAAGTGTGTGCAAGGATGAAAGCGTCCCACCAAAGTGGCCTTGAGGCACATAGGGTAACCCAGTCATTTATGGGCTTTACTGGGGAGCTCCACTAAGAAATCCAGTGTGGTTCCAGCTCCACAGGTACTCCACAACTGGCCTAAATACCATCAACACAGCATGGTGTACTGTCTGACAGGGGGCAAATCACAGTGTAATAAGAAAACAGAGGAGTGGGGTGTATTTGAGAGGGAATCCGTGGTTGATTTGCCCCAAAAATGGACAGCAGTGTCAGAAAGCAGGGGTAAATAAGCCCAGCCTCCAGCTCCAGCTCCCTCTCTGGGAACTCACACGTTGACCTGCAGTGCACTGCACGGTACACTGACACAGTTATGTAAAAGTGGACCTACATCCCTCTAACTACCCCCTAAAACCCCGATTCCGCTCACAGACCCGGTCCAAAGCTTGCACACACTCACTGCGGCTCGTGCACGCCTCGGAACCACTCCTAAACGCCAAAAAACACCAATAAACACCTTTATTCTCGCCAGCAGACCCGCCCGCGCATGCGCACTGCGGCGCACGTTATGCAACATATTTTTAAAGCGTTCAAACAAACAAAGTAGGGACTGAATCACCAACCTGGACGAGCCGCCGCGGCCGGACACTGTCTCCGTCTCCGTCACGGTGCTGGCGTCCTCGTTAAAGCCGTACGTGAATAATAATCCCGAACGTGGACAGTCTGCGTCCAACCGGCTCCACTCACACTGCCCTACTACTTCTCCGAGGACTCGCTACGACGATCCGACTCCTTTGAACCGAGTCGTCCCCCGGAGGAGCTCGCGGTTCCATTCACAAATGAATCGAGCCTTATTTGGGCGCTTACGTCACAGGCATGTTTATTAAAGAGGGTGTTTATTGACATCTGATGTCGACTGTGTTATTCGGGTTTATGTTCGAGCTGATTGAGGGTTTTGTGAAGCATTAAAAAATTAATAAATAATAATAATAATAATAATAATAATAACTAGAAGAATTATTAAATCATTGTTATTAAATTATTAGTATTTATTTAATTAGTATTGTTACTAAATTATTAGTAGTATTATTACATTATTTTCTATTAAATTTGTATTATTATTAATAAATAATTTCATTCAATTATTATGAATATTTATTCAATTATTATTATTATTATTATTATTATTATTATTATTATTATTATTATTATTATTACTGATAGTAGTATTTCACCAATCAATGAATCAATCAATGTTTATTTATAAAGTGCTTTTTACGACAAGTTGTCACAAAGCAAGTTTACAGAAATCCGGGGTCCAAGCCTCACATGAGCAGCCAGCAGACAACAGTGGCAGGAAAAACTCCCTCAGACTAGAAGGAAGAAACCTTGGGAGGAACCAAGACTCAAGAGAAGAACCCATCCTCCTCTGGTCCACATCGGAGACCACAGACATAATTGGATGCAAGTTTAGTGTTAGTATGGAAGTCCATGCAGGTTAGGTATTCTATTGGGCAGTAGAGTGGATTTGGATGAGTAGACATCTGGGTAGAATTAATCAGGACATGGGGAGAGAGACCCCCAGATAGTCTGGTGTATCACGAGAAAAAAAATCTGTAGAGGAGGTGTTAATAAAAAGCCTGTGTAAAGAGAAAGCATAACACCACTTAAATAAATTTAAATGAGTTTAATGCCAAACCAGCTTCTAGTGTGAGTGAATGTGTAAAATACTCTATTTATATGGTATGAAGGTATATTCTTATTTTTATTTTTCTGTTTTACTTCTGTGAAGTCTTTCACTCACCCTTACACCTGTGTAATGTGACGTGACAATAAAAACTTGACTTCACAGTGCATGTTTACTGCTCTGTCCACCTGTACAGACTCACCCTGCATGCAGAATCAGGGAGGGGGACGGGGCCAGTGACATCACTGGCACAGAAATTCAGAATCAAACTTCAAAATAAAAGTGCAAAAGGGATTAAAACTGATACATACATGAATATGAAAATTATAGAGGATGTTTGGGTCATTTATTTAGTGTATTCAGCCCACTGTCAGGTACATTGAATAGCGTATTATTATAAATATCCTTGTCAAAGTCATGATTACATGTAATTCATTATATATCTTGCATTTTCAGCTCAAAAGCACACGATTTGTGAGAGGCAAACCTTTATTGTTTGTCAAAACGTGGTCAAACTCATATTTACACTTTCTATATTTTTGCTTCTTAAATGAAGACACTTTGATTAGCCTGGGATCACCTGACAATAACAACACGTCACGTGTGCCCCTTATGAATACTTTTAATTTTTCGGTGAATAAAAGTAGGTCAAACTACAAAAGGTGGCCTGGAGGTGTAAAGGTTCAAGGTGTTTACAGTTATTCTGTGTAATCGTCCCGAACGCCTTTAATGGACAAACGTGCGGCAAATCAGACAGCTTGACTCACTGAATCAAAGCTCCGCGGAAGAGTCGGTACAGTGAACTGAATCACAACCTACTACCGAAACGAGCCGCTCGCGCACTGACCTCATTTTGGGCCCCGCCCTCTTTCCCACCGGACCCCGCCTCCTGTCCTCCGAGTCTGGCGTCGATTGGCTGTGCCGCTGCGGTTTCCATGGGGAACACGACCATTGACGTGGGTCGCCGCTGATTGGTCTGACGCGCCGCCGGTCTGTTTATGTAAACCGGCGGCGCGCAGCACGTGGAGACCCATGTTGATGATCGCTATGAGCGATAATAACCTAATAACGATCATAACAACAGTATTACAGCTACCATTATTAACATAACAGTCAGACAGGGTGTGTGTGTGTGTGTGTGTGTGTGTGTGTGTGTGTGTGTGTGTGTGTGTGTGTGTGTGTGTGAGATAACCTAATAACGATCATAACAACAGTAAAAGAGAGAGAGAGAGAGAGAGAGAGAGAGAGAGCGTGTGTGTGTGTGTGTGTGTGTGTGTGTGTGTGTGTGTGTGTGTGTGTGAGAGAGAGAGAGAGAGAGAGAGAGAGTGAGTGATTTCATATACAGTGAAAGAGCATGACGTCACGGAATGATTCACATAGCTGGTTGTGTAAGGGCTCGTTTCACTCTCGTGTTCAAAGAGTCTGTGTTTGAGCAGCTGCTGTTATAAAACTTGGATCACATTTTATTACATAATTTTTTATTTTTATTTTTTTTACCAGTTTGGATCCTCAGGGTGACACTATTAGCCCTGCAGAGGTAGTTCAGCATAACATGCCCCTGTTTTATTAATATTATCATTACATAAAAGCTGCATGTGTGACATAAACCCATATTTCACATTTGCTGTCTATGATGAGCATCTCTGCAGTGCTCAAGTATTCATCCCCTCCTGATTTCACATTTTGTCACAAAATAGTTTCAGATCCACAAACTTGTCAAGAATCAAGTTTCGGAACACCTCTGTGACTGTGTAGTAATAAAATCAAAATATTATAAATAAAATAAATAACAACCCATGTGTCCTTTTTTAGTTTTGTTTTTATGGATGGTATTGTCCCTTCTCAGGACTTTTATTCTGAAATTTGAACAGTGGGTGAGCAAAGAAAGAGAGCAAACAGCCCCTCCCCTCTTGTTTTCCTGTGTAACCCAATATCTGGGGCAGAGATGCACTTAGCCCCGCCCCCTTTCTCTGATCAGTCAGAGTGTGTATGCAGGTTGAGCATCAGCCCCGCCCCCTCTCTCTGATCAGTCAGAGTCTGTATGCAGGTTGAGCATCAGCCCCGCCCCCTCTCTCTGATCAGTCTGTATTGAGGTTGAGCACATCATCGTGCTACCAACACCATGTTTTACAGTTACTATAAGGCTTTTGCTCTGAAATGCTTTCAGTATTCACTTTAGGAACCTTGTTTTCCAGAACAGGAAGCAATTTGCTTATAGAAGTTTCAGGAGCAGACGTCTGTAACTTAAAGACAGTTGAACAGAGTTCAACAGAGTGTAGATTCAGCATGCATGCGGTGTGCTGGTTGAGTCGATGCAGAGATAAAATAAGCTCTAGTGGGAGTAGAAAGATGCCGTTTAAAGCAGCCCACTCACAGACTGAACGAGTTTTATATTAGCTGCTGTTTACGCTGTGTAGGTGGTTACAGTCCGGACACTTCGGGTGAATAAATGCAACGCTTCGGATTGTCATCACTTCCGCATGACTAAACTACACTGATTATTCACAGGTGAAACCAGTAACACTGATGAATTAATTCCATATTCTTTGGCATGCAGAAGTTCAGACTGCGACTTCACTCAAATTCAGACATAAAATCACAGCTCAGTTAATCAGCAATCAGGGCCTGTTCTAAGAGATTAGAGTGCAAGTGTAGGAAGGGGTGAAGGTTAGCGAGAATACAAATGTCAGGCCAGACGGGGGAAGGGGGAGGTCAGGTGGGATATTTTTATACTTTGATGTACTTTTATTCACCAAAAATCATATTTATAGGCTTTATAGGAGGCATACATGTCAGATATACTCCGGAAATCATAGGCTATGCTAATTTAAGATGCAAAAATACATTTAAATACTGTATTTGTATGAACCTGTCCATGTTCTAATAAATATGTACTTGCACCCACAATTTATTGTTTATTTTTGCTTATAAGGACTTAAAACATCTCCAAAATCCTGTTGGAAATTGATCATCCAGAGTGTTTTTGAGCTGAAAATCCCGGAGGTTTTTGTAACGATTAGATAAAGAAGGATATTTACAATAATAAGCTCTTCAAAATACTTGACAGTGGTTCAAATAAAAAACAAATAAACACTGTTTTTGTTATTTATGTGATTTGAATTTTCCAGGTATGCGCACTAATCCGATCCATAAAGCCTCACATCACAACTTAACTTTTGTGGATTTTGCTGATCAAGTCTTTTGCTTTGGCAGGTTTCAATCTCCATTGGTCACCTGACTGTGGACTGACAGGCCTGAAATGTGTATCAACTTTTAATTGGAAAGAAATCAGCTCACCTGCTGCCGTGAACTTAAAACAGCTCCTCTACCATGTTTAAAAGAACACTTAAAAGGTGATGGGGTGGGCGTGGCTTGGTCTCAGGAAAGGTTTTGGGGTTTCAGTCCAAAATCAGGAGACCAGTAAGCAATACTTAAGTATCATTTATCCACAAAGAGTAATAAAGGAACCAAGTATACTTTGATATATATTTTTGTTTTTCATATTTTTCCTTTTGATTTTTGCATAAAACCTTTGGCACAAAATTAACTCCATAGTTCTTGTAAAAAATATGTAGCAGGGCTGGGCGATATATTGATATCTATATCTTTATCAGGATATAAACAGATCCGGATAATACAGCAATATCACTTATATCGAGTTTTATAGTTGTTAAAAAACATTGTTTCAACCTTGTGGGAAACCTTTTTTTTTCTGATCCCTCGCTCTGCTCCGCCCCTGCTCTCATCTCCTCCTCTACTCTGCTCCCCTCTGCCACCCTTATTCAGAGATGTGATGGACTTCGACACTCGGCTAATATCCATATCATGCAATAAAAACAAAGCAGCCACGGAAGCTGAGATGTTATTCGCCACTCTGACTTTATTGAGCATTTCAGACAGACAGCGGTGATCGATGATGAGAAGGACTCAGTAGTGAAGACTTCGGATCACATTAATGGCACCACCTCATTTCCATGGAGATCTGGACGTGCATCAATGATGGCAATCTAAGTGAGAGTTTAATCTCGTAATACTGAATCTACAGTTTAAAGTCACAGTCAGAAAAGAGGCCACGTTTTATATCTGGAGCGAAACAGCTTCCAAATATTAACGAGCTCGACTCAAACCGACAAAGCATCCAACAGGGCAGAGATCGGCAACCCTGGTCCTGGAGCGCCCGCAGTTTGGTGCTCAAAGCACACCTGATGCATTTCGCCTGTTAATTAGCCTGTCAGAGCAGAGACACCAGCAAACTGCAGGAAACTGGCACTCCGGGACCAGTCTAACGTCAGCTTTATGCCTGTTCGTGACTGGCTTTAAAGGACAGTTCAATATAAATACATAAATGACTGATTTGGTCTTTCAAAAAAAGTAGCTGTATATAATCACTTGGTTAAAGCTGAGTTCACACCGTTCACACATGAGGGGTGTAAAATGCAAAGCATGTGGAACGGCAGAGTTGATTACCATTCACTAAAATACACTCGTTTTTTGGCTAAAATAAATTTCTCAGGCCCAGAGGCCAACGGAGTTCCACAAAGCAGGATCTCTCCATTGGCCGTTACTGGAATGTAAATACAATGGTCACTCAGCTCTGTTCTTATTGGCTCAAACAAAACACCCTGCTTTGAGGACCACCGGGTGGTGTCTGTTGAGGTTGGTGAGCGGGTTGTGCAGTTTACCATGAAGATAACTGCACCCATTATGAGACTGAATGATTCATGTTCTAAAAAAAAACATATCATGACGAGGTCTGAAATGTACGTATCTGGGCCGCAGTGAGAAAGAACTGAGCCCTCATCACAGCAGGACTGAGGTCAACAGTAGTTAATATGATCTCCATGGAAAGGTGGTGGTCACATTTTGAGAAGCAAAAAAATAAAAATAAATAAATAACAATAAATAAACAGCTGAGATCAAACAAAATGGATATTTCAAGTCCAGCAAGTCAGAATCCGTCCCAGGATTTTGTTCCGACTGCCTGAGCTGCTCTGCGGAGGCTCAGCCTGCCAAGCCATCATCAACGAACTGAACTCAAGGTGGAGTAAGGGCCGTTAACATTCCACAAAAGTGATGGTGGAGCTGCAGCACAGCAGCCAGAACAAAGTTCTGGAACAGATTTTCACTTGCTGGACCTGAAATGTCCACCTGCCAGCCAAACTCTGATTTTTGGCAACATGGATCCAAACCACATTTGGAGGTGGTTTGAAATGCACGGGGGGGGGGGGGGTGTCACCCGCAGATCGGACAGTGACCTCTACAGATCGGATTTGAGAATATTCAGAACAATGCTGGTAGGGTCCAGCTGACCTCTCCAGGCTCCTCCCACAAACTTTATGATGGGGTCACTATGCAACAATGGGCGGAGCAAAATTATGTCAACCAATCAGAGAAAGGATTCTCAGAGCAACATGCATTATTCACCATAATGCATGTATACATACATATATGCTGTGGCCAATCAAGCTTACAGCTGTGGGCGGAGCATGGAGAGGTCACTCAATCAAACCTGGATGAGGTCTGATCCCCACTAGTGCTGCAATACTGAGCCATATGAGCATTTCTGAGACTTTTGAAGACAGACCTCAGTACTCCAGCCTTAACACCCTGAGAGTGAACAGAGTGAGGCTTTACATATAAATAAATAATTTAATAAATACAAATCAGAATAAAACAGTGTGTAAACATAAAATAGCTTCTTATGGACTGGAACTGTTTTTGCACATGCCAGGAATTAAAACTCACTTCTATGAGTCTCTCACACACACACACATACACATACACATACACCCACACACACAAACCAAATAGGTTTCCTTCAGGTGGTGGACACAGGCTACTATTGCACAAATCTGTTCTACACACTTGACGACACTCATTAATATCAATATCATATATACACGATGTCAGGAGATGAACAATGATGATTATTCTGGTCAAATAAAAGGTTGTATCTTCAAATAAAGAACACACCATGTGAAGTTAGATCAACATTACATCCAAAGACAGAAGGTGGACGTCCCAGTGAATTGGCCAGCATGAGAAGAAACTGCACAGCAGCTGTACAGGAACAAACTGAATAGAGGATGTCAGACAATCCTGTCCTGTTGTGTGTGTGTGTGAGAGAGAGAGAGAGAGAGAGAGAGAGAGAGAGAGAGAGAGAGAGAGATATTAATCTGTGCAATAATTAATCAAGTATCCACGAGCCATAATATACATTTTGTATTTTCTGTATTTGTGTGTTATAAAAGTGATTTGATATATAAAATGTATTGTGTATCATAGCATGTGTACCTGCCTGCTGAAAGACAGAATGAAAGCTGATCTGAAAAATTCAATAAATAAATGAAAAGAATGAAAAATAGTGACTCGATCAGGCCGGATCCCGATACGCTGGATCTTACTGGGATCTCTAATGTAAATGAACTTACATTAGAACCTTACCGTGGTTTACTCCCAGAAGTAGCGCAGGTACCAGATGGTCTCATTCTTCAGTTGTGGCCCAAACAGAGGGTTTGCTTGGGCTAGTATTGCTATTAACCAACTGACAACAACCAATACAAAGAGATGCATTAATTATTATCATTATTACAGTCAGTAATTAGACGATTACAAACATCGCTACAGACATGAATTTAATATAAACGTGACTGTGGTCTGGGTTTGGTCATTTAATGAGCAGAATTAAATGCAGACAATAAAAAACAGCATCCACATACCTGCTTCAAAAACTAAAGCTAGACAAGCTGTCATTTCAAGAGACCAGACCAAGCATAACTTAACTTTGAATCAATTCTGTTAAGATAAAACATCACCCAGTGGCATGCAAAAGTCTGGGGACCCTCAGTCAAAATGACTGTTAATGTGAAGAGTTGAGCAGTTTGAAGATGAAATAATCTGAAAGCATGAAGATACACATTCGCGTTGTAATGCAAGCCCTGCTCTTTTGAGGTCTATTCATAGATTTTCAGTGATGTTCAGATCAGGGGACTGTGAGGACCATGTTAGGATCATTATCCATTTGTAGAACCATCCTCGTTTCAGCTTCAGCTTTTTACAGATGCTGTTTCCTCTACCTGTGAAATGTCCCCCGTGCAACTGGCTGCAACACAACCCACAAAATATGATTCACCCCCATACTTAACAGTTGGAGAGGTGTTCTTTTCATGAAAAAAAAAAAAACAAAAAAAAAACATACCTTTGCTCACTGCAGCAAGAGTTTTTTAAACTCATTGGTTCACAGGACTTGTTTCCAAAACACATGAAACTTGTTCATATATTCACTTGTAAACTTTGTGGTGAGAGCACAGGAGAGATTTCCTTCTGATGACTCTTCCATGAAGGCCATATTTGTTCAGATGTTGCTTAGCTGTAAAATAAAATTCCGATTTGCCTTTCTAGCAATCCTATGAGCAGCAGTCCCTGAAATTGTTCTTGGCCTTTCAGACCTTATCTTGACTTCCCCTGTTCCTACTTAAATATGTAATTACTTCATTTCATGTAATTCCATACAATCAGAAGTTTAATATCTTGATGAAAGTGAATAAGTTGTTATCAAAAATGCCTGTTTTTTTTACTTATTTTTGAAAGTGGAGACTTCAAAGTGGAAAAAAAATAAAAAATTCTGAACAAAAAAGTTGCAGATGGGTGTCTAAGAATAAAAAAATATATATGACATTTTATAATATATGTTATTACTGTGATAAAATGTATGAAACATTTCAGGCGGTCTTAATGTTTTGGCTGATTTTGCCTCTTGGATCCACTCCAATCTCTAAAACTGCTTGTCACAGAAGCTCAAAACGTGAAATTATTTGTTCAAGGCCAACATGACCAACATCTCAGGTAATAAAAAGTGCCTTATTATATTAGATTTTAATAACAGGAGCTTAACAGTAGTTATACATTTTATTAAAGTATGATATTCCAAAATGAATTACTCGCAGATGCTTCACTGCACCACAACAAAATCACAACTGTTAGAAAGAGGTGGTTCTGCTGTTTCTAACTGTATGTGTTTTGAGTGTTGAGGCATTCCTGACTTATAAAGCTGAGAACACAAGGTGTGATTCTGCCCTCACAGTGACAGTTAATGTCATGCCTTTTGGAGATCATTTCATCTTCAACTTGCTTAAGTGTTAATAATAACAGTTACTTGATCAGAGGTACTCAAACCAGACATACACTTACTATTAAAATACTGAATATATGAATTCTATGACATCTTAAAGACTTTAAGACATTATGTGTCTCTTCGCACAGTGTACTCACAATAAATAGCAACAGACCGCCGTCAGCACCAGACTGGTGATAATGACCCTGAAAATGGGAAACAGAAGTGAGTAAATACAACAGAATATATCGCAGCTGAGTTTTCAACAGTAGTTCACTGCCCAGTTCATATAAACTACAGAAATAGCAGAGTGGAGCAAGAATGTAAACCAGCCAATGTAATAAACACAGGCCAGCCAACCACAGGAGAAGTAATAAACACATGCCAGCCAATCAGAGGTGAAGTACTAAACAGAGAACAGCCAATCAGAGGTGAAGTACTAAACACCGGCCAGTCAATCAGAAAAGGAGTAATAAACACAGGCCAGCCAATCAGAAAGGGAGTAATAAACACAGGCCAGCCAATCAGAAAAGGAGTAATTAACAAAGAACAGCCAATCAGAGGAGAAACGATAGACAGAACAGCCAATCAGAACATTGAATCTCATGTCGGGTTTAAAATGATTTTAAGTCTACAGATAGAAACAGGAACTATCGGGCCTTAATGGACGGAAACACATTAACGCATTAGCGCGCAGCACGTCAGTTCACTGGACGGTTAACGGTCCGTTTCTCACCCTCGATTCGGGCCTTTCGGGACGAAGAACGGAGCCACCGCCCCCACCAGCCCCCACAGCGCCGTGAAGCAGATGAGCGGCAGCGCCAGAGAGTGAGACACCATGATGGAGAGAGAGAGAGAGAGCTGAGGATGAACGGATAATAAATTGAACGAGAGAAATACAGAGGAAGAAGAGGCTTCACTGATACAGCGACACAAACCGCCCGGATCCACTACGCAGGCGCCGGAAGTGCCACACTGATTGGACAGGCGGCTTCGAGCAAACGCATGTGATTGGTCAGTGGAGCTGTCAGTCATATTGCCGCGTGACATTGACAAGGACCCGGATTTACATAATAGAATTAGATATATAGATAGATAGATAGATAGATAGATAGATAGATAGATAGATAGATAAAACCACTGCCAGGTGAAATAAAGAACATTATCTTTTTTTCCTGGAGGATCTGTCAATATTTAAGGATATAATAAGCAGCAAATGAACAGTCAGGCAAAGATAGAAGGATAGAACCAGCAACAAGGTCATGAACATGCAAGGCTCACTGATGTGATCAGTGAAGTCCCCACCTCACAACTTATAGGACTTAAAAGATTTGTTGCTAATGCGTTGGTGCCAGATACCACAGGACACACTTATGTCCTATGAAGGTCGTATGAAGTACGAGAGAGGTTTACACAATGTTAGGCAGGTGGTCTTAATGATATGGCCGACTGGTGTATAACTCAACAGCTGCATTCCATTCCACAGAGTACTTAAGCAGTGCCCTTGTATTCCCCACACAGGAATCATGTGATAACAGCTAAGGGATCTTCAGGTGGTGGAACGTCAACCTTGTGATAAATTTGGAAAGTACTGTGGAAAATGGGTTTTCATGGTAACTCCCATAATCCATAAAGTTCTGTAGTAAAGAGGAATAATTGAATAATAATTTGAATAATTTGGGTGTACTGGTGTGCTGAGGTCAGTAAACATGCTGGAGCCAATGGACTGAAAATGCTGTCTGGGTTGCTTTGCATACACTGGAAATAAACATTGGAAAACCGGAACAGTGGAGTTGCCAAGCAAAAATAAATAAGCCAAGAAATTTCCCAAGACTGATGAAATAAAATATTCCATTCTAGTGTTTAAAAATAGAGCAAGCGGGGACCCTTGAGTTACACACTCCAAAATGCCCAAAACAATCATAATAACAGCTGTACATCACTGATCCAAAGTTATGATGAGTTCAACTGCAAAATAGAAAAATGTAAAATAAGACCTTTGTACCGATGTAGGGAGTGGGATGGAGAGGGGACATTTACAGATTGATCGTGTTGAAAGATAATAAAGGGAAATGGGAGAAAGTGAGTTATACAGGATGCAATATAGGTTATATTAGGTTTATGTAAATATATAAAATCCAGAATAGGTTTCTGCAATTAATTTCAGTACCAGTGCAAGTACCCAATGTTTATTTTTCTGTAATTACAACAAAATATTGTCTGTTATAAAAAACATTCTCAATTTCAACAGTGTGTTATGCTTCAACCAAAGTTTGTCAGTTGAATAAACTGGATTGATTTGATGGGACTCGTCAATCAGTAGTACTGACATCATATGGTCAGTCCTCCAAAATCAGCACCAGGTCCCCCAGAATCGGCTGGTCCAAATATCACCCACTTTGGACTCAAATGACTTTCTGTCCAAAGTGTAAAGAGTGGAACTAGTGGTTTCGCCCAAGTGGCCAATATTGGGGAACTGTTTGGACTGGCCAATAATGAGTACACTAGGGACCTTGCCTCAGCATGGTTGTGTTGTCTACACAGCCAAGTTGATTGGTGTAACATGAATCTCCAACGGGTCAAGCCCAGTAAATATCCCTGGGCAAGCCTCCAAGCACTACAGTGGGATGCAGAAGTTTGGGCACCCCTAGTCAAATATTCTCTTACTGTAAAATACTCAAAAGCAGAAGATGACCTTATCTCCAAAAAGCATTAAAGATGAAACAGTCTGTTCAACATTTTAAGCAAGACTGATGTATTATTTTAGCTTTGTGCAATTTTGAGTGCCAAAGTTTTTGCACCCCATAAGGTTTGGCTGATCATAACCTTCCATAACCTTCCTGAGAAGTGATGACCCAATGTTCACCTTTGCATTTCAAAGTTCCCTTCACTTCGTTTTCACTCCCTGTAGTTCTCAGCTGTTTTCCTGCATAATCCACTTCATAGGGAAATACTGCGGTGATTGTAATGCACCTTCTGACTCCTCAGACCTTGTTCCAGCCACCAGAAGCCAAGGGTTCCTCTGACCTGCTGCCTAGCACTCCAGACATTAAAATAACTGATGCCTACAAAGCAGGAGAAGTATATAAGAAGATGGCAAAATGGTTGCAGGTGGCCGTTTCCTCAGTTTATGGGATTAAGAAACAGCAGTTAATGGTGGAGGTCAAGGTGGAAGACCAAGAAAACCATTCATATCACACTAAAAATCAGAAATGATAATATGGCTCAGCTTGAATTGCATATCAGTATTTTATTTTGAAATGTTTCAGACATCCTGCATGTATCCCTCCACCTTTTTAATGAGCTATGATGCTATGAAGCATCAAGCAGAGTATTCATAACAAATCGGTGTGATAGCTTTCTGTGAGGGAGTCACTATGAACAATTCTGATTCAGTTTGATCTTCTAAAATAGTGTCACATCAACTCCACTCTGAATAACTTTGTCTTCAAGCACGTCCTCACTGCAAGAACATTCAGCACTGAAACTGATCCACAGCTCAGGTGGGACAAAGTTGAATTTTTTGGTGTGAATGCAAAATGCTATGTGTGGTGGAAAACTAACACCTTTGAACTCACCATCTCCACTGTGAAACACAGTGGTGGCAGCATCATGTTGTGGAGATGTTTTTGTCAGCAGGGAAGCTGGTCAGAGGTGATGGGGCAATAGATGGATGATGGAGCTAAAAACAAGGCAACCCTGGAGGAATTCCAAAAGACTTGGGTGGAAGTTAACCTTCCAGCAGGACAACGACCCTAAACATACAGCCAGAGCTACAACGGACTGGTAGAGAGACGTCCAGATTTTGCCAGAAAAGGCTTTACCCATCATTCTCTTCTCTCATTGGTCAGTCTAACACATTTGATTATCAGTGCCTGCCCATGTCTCACCTAACACTGTGATCCCAGCAGGGTCAGCTTTGTGATCAGTGTCTGAATAGTTCCTCCTCATTCAGCAGCGAGCTCTTCTTCAGGTAAGACTGCAGGTGTGCAGCTGTATCTTTCTGCATCTGTTCTACTGACACCATCAGATAGTCATCAGTGAATTGATTAATGTATACGTGAACATAGATTACTATGCAGAACTTTGGAATCACTATTTTCAATAATATTAATGGATAGTATTTAATAAAGGACTGCTTCTAATAAAGCAGTTATTATTATTATTATTATTATTATTATTATTATTATTACATATTTCATTTATTATCCAACTATCCACCTACCTCTCTCTATGTATACAGGGAAGTACAACAAATGAAGAAATGTTTAATGAGTTTATACAGATGAATTACATTGTAATTAATGTTCAAAATGCTTCTCTTAACCCTTAGGACCTGAGATCTGCACTTTGCTGTTTAGTTACATGCTATTTTGTAGGCTTTATTACTCAGGATGAAAGTAACCTTCAGACATGACACAAGACTTACCCTATCTAACCACCATGGTCTCAGAGTTATTGAGTTTGAACTTGGAAAAATTCACTGGTTTCCATCTGAATTAAATCCCAGTTTAAATGCCAAAGGAGCTTCCAGTACATTCATACAAATATTTAAAAGATACAAAAGATGAAAAAATTAATGCATCCATTAATCTCTTAAAAAATGACACTGTACTAATAGGAGAGCTACATTTATCATGGCACGGTTTCTTGTCCTCTTCCTCGTCCTCGTCTTCCTCTCAGGTAAATATCTGCTGATGATCAATAACATTTCTGACATTTCTACTGTTTATAGGCATCACATACAGCAAAACACATACTTACTGTCTATAAGCATCATAATCATCTACTCAATCAAGAAAATCAATCATCTTTACAAACTTGAAGAAGCAGGAGAGATGCTTGCTGTTTGACATGTTGTGGCAGTTTTATCTGCTCAGTAAAAGACTGATCTTACAATAATAGAATCTCCAAAGCATGGAAGTCTAATATTATTGATACTTCTCATCCAACACTGGTTTGGTAAATCAGTGCTTAATGATGTTCCATCAGATGTGCTGGTGATGGATATGAACACACACACTGGGAGCATCTAGAAGAACCAAGCTTCTCACATAACATGTCCATAACATGCCTGTGTGTAACCCAACTGGGAACCAGAACATTTTGTCCATAGGTTCCATGTTGGCCCCACATACAGATGCCCATCTGGGTCAGTGATGGGACCAATAAGGGTTAAATATGGGCATCATCTGGGTTGTCTGCTGCACATTGGGTCCTAGATGGGACCTATCTGATACAAAGTGGGATGTAACAATGGGGCCTGTTGGGAATGTTTGGCATTCCAGTAATAACACATATGCAAACCCATCCAGACCTCATGCCCATTTGAAACCCACACAGCCCAGGTTTCCCCCATGTGAGCCCCACACAAGTCTTTTGGCCAGGTTTGACTATGAGACTATGAGAAATACGTCCCTTATAATGTATTTACAGTATGTTTGTCTGGATTTATCTGGAGATTTTACAATAAAAACTCTTTATTGCAGAGATACAATATTTTAACGGTGTGTTTAGGGCCCTAAACCTTGTGTCTTATGTGTCTCAACCTTGTATCTCCATGCTTTCTATTTTGAATCTGGCAATTCGTTCATGCTCGAAAACCGTTCAGTGTGGCTGACAAAATTCCTCCACAGAGACTCATTGCCAGTTATTGCAAATGCTTGATTGCAGTTGTTGCTGCCAAGGGTGGGTTTTGATTTGTGTTATTATGAATAATATCTTCAGATTGACGAGTTGTTGCTTACGAGTTTACATTATTAACTCACCCTTTACACATACACAAATAGCATCCTTGCACTACATCACATGCACCCTGCCTGACTGCTCCCAGGGGCCATTTATTGGGTATATACTTTACCAGTCACATTGTAGTATTTCTCAGCATCCAATTGCAAAATTCCTATAACATATAGGCAGTGTTTAAACCACCTATGCAATATATATTACAGGGTGTCACAAGCAGTTATTAGGTTAAGGGGGCAATTACTTTTTCACCTAGGACCTGGTTGGTTTGGATAGCTTTCCCCTAAATTTTGTATTTACTTAGGTTACCTTTGTCTGGAATTTGTTTGATAATCTGAAAAATTCCAGTAAACCTGCAATTCGGGAGATACAAGCTTTTTGCACAACACGTAGGCTTGTATCCAGCTGCACAAACTCGAATGTCTTTAAACCTGCATTTTTCCAAAGCCTTTCCTCCTGTAGACCCAAGTCATACTTTCCATCTCATTGAGAAGAAGATGACTCAGTCTGAGGCTCGAGCAGCTTGCAGAGCGAACTACACTGACCTGGTCACTGTGTACAGTCAAGAAGACTTTAGTGCACTGATGAACCTGACTGAAACTCTGACTGATGCAGTCTGGATTGGTCTGCAGCGCAGTCCGGCCAGTGCTAAATGGTCTAATGGTGCTGACGTTACATTCAGTGCTCTGACAGGAGACTGTGGGTCAGGGTCCTGCTGTGCTGCTATGAAGGCTGATGGTTCATGGGAAAGTCTTCTGTGCACAGTGTCAAAATACTTCATGTGCTATAACCAAGGTAAATTCTGACTATTAACTATAGAGATTATATATATATATATATATACATATTATATTGGATTATAATCCAAATAATTACTATATTAACCCGAGATCTACATATTTCAGGATCAAAGTAATCTATAGACATGATACATAACAAGATCATAACATAGACATGATCAGAACAAACTACAAGACTTACCCTTTCACCCAATCCTTGTGTGATGAACTATCTGTGAACAATGAAGCCCAGAAAATACCTAAACTTCACTTCCAACTGAAATAAATCCCAGTTTAAATGCCAAAGGAGGTTCCAGTGCATGTTTACTGCTCTGTCCACGTGTCCTGTACATGCTCAACCTGCATACAGACTCTAAATGATCAGAGAGAAGGGCTGGACTAATGACATCACTGACCAAGATATTAAATTATAGATAAAAATGAGAAGGGAGATGCTGTTTGCTCTCTTTCATTGCTCACACGTCAAATTCCACAATAAGAGTCCTAGCAATTTTCAACAGGATTTCGGACTTTTTTGTTTTTCATACTTTCTCAAAGCACTGTAATACTACATGCTTAAGTAAAGTATTCCTCTCCACAGACAAGGCAAACCTCATCTTTAGCTATCTTCTGGTCAAACAGTCTCTGAACTGGTATGAAGCTCAGAATTACTGCAGGACATACTACACTGATCTGGTCAGCATCAGAGATCAGAACCAGAATGAAGCAGTGAGGACAGAAGGGCTGACCATTACCTTGTCCTTCTGGATCGGCCTGCTGCGTGATGACTGGGAGTGGGCTGATGGAGGACGCTCTGCTTACAGAAACTGGGCTCTGCGTAGCCCTGAACAATCAACATCCTCATCATCACCAGACTGTGTACAGCTGAGAAGAACAAAATGGGACTCAATGCTGTGCTTTAGTATACTCCCTGCTCTGTGCTATAAAGGTAAGTCATGACTTCACAAACACTGCATCCTAAAAAAGTAGGTGACAGACCAACAACAGGTCTCCATGCATGTCATATGAAAGTGCTGCTTATTTAATAGAGAGTTTATTATACATACAGTGGCATGCAAAAGTTTGTGCACCTCTTTTACATTTTCAAAATAACAAAAACCCCAAAGGGCCTGAAGCACAACTTTGGGGACCCTGCATGGTTAGTACCTATTAATACCCTCTTTGCCAAGTAGCAACCAAGAGTCTTTCAGTTCTTGTTTGAAGGATTTTCATCCATTCTTCCTCACAAAAGTCTTCCAGTTCTTTTGGATCCCTGGGCCGTCTTGCATGCAGTGCTCTTTTGAGGTATATCCACGGATTTTCAATGATGTTCTGATCAGGTGATCAACTGTGAGGGCCACGGTGAAACATTCACGTGCACCTTTTGGGGTCTATTGTGGATTTTGAAATGTGTTTAGGATCATTACCCATTTGCAGAAGCCATCCTCTTCTCAACTTCAGCCTTTTGCTTACAGATGCAGTTCTGTTTCCTTCTGGCTGCAACACAACCCCAAAGCATGACTGATCCACCCCCATGTTTAACAGTTGGAGAGGTGTTCTTTTCATGATATTCTGTACATTCTTCTCCAAATATTTTTTTTTAAACCACATCGGGAACAGAGGACTTGCTTCCAAAATGCATCAGGCTTGTTTAGACGTTCGTTTGAATGCAGGAGATGTTTTCTTCTGATGACTTTTCACGAGGGCCATATTTGTTCAGGTGTTGCTGAACAATATTAAAATGTACCACAACTCCAGTATCTGCAAAACCTTCCTGAAGGCCTTGTGCAGTCAAGGGGGGTGTGGGGTTCTGATTTGCCTTTCTATCAAAGTTGTCTCTGAAATGTTTCTTACCTTGACCTGCACCGTTCCTGTTAACTGCCTTTTCTTAATTCCATTCTGAACTGAGGAAATGGCAACCTGGAAATACTTTGCTTTCTTATAGCTTCTCCTGGATTGTGGGCCTCATTTTCATTTTCAGAGTGCTAGGCAGCTGCTTAGAGGAACCCATGGCGGCTGTTTTTGGTTAGCAGAGTTTGGGTATTTATAAAGCTTTGAAATTTTCATCACTTGACCTTTCCTAATGATGCCTGTGAACAAGCCATAACAATAATAGGATGATTAAGGCCTGAGACCTTGGTCAAGGTTAACGGAGCATTCAGAATTCCTCGGTTCCCATATTTTGCAAGGTACAGCTTTCCTTTTTTAATCTTAAATTGAACAAAAAATACAATTATACAATGGTGTTGCTTAAAATGTTAAACAATGTGATCTTTAACTTTATGCCTTTTGGAGATCATTTCATTATGACCCCAAACATTTGCATGCTACTGTCCACAGGGAATATAATAAGAAAAAAATGCATTTTTATTAACATGTTTCTAAACATGTTTATCTTTTGTACATATTTATGATGTTCCAAAAGTATACCCACCTATTTCAACCTACAGACATTAAGTTCCACCCATTCAGGCTGAAGATTGCTTTCTGAAATGAGACTTTTCTGTGTTTAGGACATGACTTAACTCCCTTATTCTCTCCTCCCCTGGTCCAAAGTCGTCTCAGAACCTTCCATCTTGTTGAGGAGAGCGTGTTTCGGTCTGATGCTCAAACACTTTGCAGAACAAACTACACAGACCTGCTCACTGTGTACGGAGATGAAGACAACACAGCATTGACTAATCTAATGTTTGGTAACACTTCTGCCTGGATTGGTCTGGTCCGCCGCCAGCTGAGTGACAAATGGTCTAATGGTGACGAAGTTACGTTCAGTGCTCTGACGGGACACTGTGGGTCAGGGTCCTGCTGTGCTGCTATGAAGGCTGAGGGTTCATGGGAAAACCTTATATGCACAGAGAAAAGGAATTTCGTGTGCTATGAACAAGGTAAATTCTGGTGTCACACAAAACGTTTGTATATCGAAGGTATTACATGAGACTTCTGTTTTTCAACTCTCAATTCAATGAGAAACTCGAGGGCTCATATGTATTGGAGGAGGCATGTTCTTGTCCTGTGTTGAGAGCATCATAAGTAATTGGGGGAGAGTCCCGACAGGCAATCCTTTGCACTTACAAACGGGGGGGAAATTTCATAAATCTCATAAATGGCTGTTTTACGTTTTTTTGGCAGCTTTTGATACAACTAACTATAATATTTCATACTTTCATAATAACACTTTCATACTTACCGGGCTAGTGATTGGGTGCCTTGCTGATTGACTTCTCAAATGTTCAACCCTTGATTGAGACAGAATTTCCACTTTAATTAGTGCCTTGTCTTACCTCCACAGATGTGGCTGACCTCAAGTTCAGCTTTCATCTAATCAATCAGTCTCTGAACTGGTATGAAGCTCAGAGTTACTGCAGGACGTTCTACACTGATCTGGTCAGCATCAGAGATCAGGACCAGAATGAAGCAGTGAGGAAAGAAGGGATGACCAACAGCTCGTCCTTCTGGATCGGCCTGCTGCGTGATGACTGGGAGTGGGCTGATGGAGGACGTTCTGTTTACAGAAACTGGGAGGCTGGTCACCCTCAGTCCTCACCATGTGTACAGATGAGTAATGGGAAATGGCAAACAGTGCCGTGCTCTAATACTGGCCCTGCTCTGTGCTACAAAAGTACGTCCTGACTTCACTTGATCTGTCTCAATAGTGCTCAGTATCATACCTCACGAAACATTGTCTTTTTGTGTCTATCAGCATCCATCCATGTCAGTGATGACCTTATGAGCTGGGAGAGTGCACTACACTACTGTAAGCAAGGTAATAAGGCTGGTCTTCTGCGCATTGAGTCTGACCTGGAGCAGAAATTGCTGGAGTTTGAGCTCAGGAGGAGGAATCTCTCTGGGCCGATGTGGGTGGGCCTGGGACAGCGGCGAATCTCTGAGCTGTTGAAGTCATCAGATAAGTTGGCTTTGGGTCCCTGGACCAACTGGAATGGAGCTCGTCCACCGTCCCCCAGCTGTGGCTCCACAGACCCTGAGGAGAAATCATTTAGGGTCAAGCCGGACGTTTCAGAACTTCGAGCCGTCTGTGAACTTAAACAACCGTAATAGTTCTGGGTTTCCTGCTTCTTTCCGTAAGAGCTTCATCATTCAGTGCTGAGATAAATCAGGTGGTTGGGAAGATGTATTTGATAATGAGAAGATTTCTTCATCAGCTTCGAGCTCTAGTCACTAATACTGTTTTAGAAGCAAATTACATCATTTGAATACATATATGAACTGTATCGTGTGGATCTTTTATGCCAATAAAGTTCACATATATTTACTTCTGATTGTAAAGTTCATGTCAATGATTACAACACAAATATAGCCAGTTTATTTACCATCCAAACCCACCAGTGAAGCTACCATGTGTCTGCTGGGGTTTCTATAGAATGTTGATTATGTTGCAATTGAGGTTGCACAATATACCATTTCTGTGGATGTGGATCTTTGCAGCTTCTCCAGAGTGACCTCTTGGCTGCTTCTGGGCTGTCCGTTTAGGTGGATGGCCATGTCTTGGTAGGTTTGCAGTTGTGACGTATATTTCAAGAAAGATGGATTGAACGATGCTCAGATGTTCATAGCTTGGAACCTTTTCTTGCTTTAACATTGTGCCTGTGACCTCTCTGGTGAGTTCCTTGGTTTTAATGATGCTGTTTAGTCACCAGTGCTGCCTTAACAAACCTCTGAGAGATCACTGAAAAGATATATATCATTTTTTAATTTAAAAATAATTTTATTTTTAATATTTATCTTTTAAATATATATTATATTCATATTATATTTATATTCTGTGAAATGAGATGCAAAACACTGACATCAACTGTACCAGATCATGTTTTCTTTGATCAATAGACTTTTGTTTCCGTTGGTTACGGGCATCACCAATAATTTGCATATCATGATCTTCTCCTCTGCTTTGTTTACCGTACTTCCCGTATTTATATGTTTATATGTGTCCCCTTTGTTCTTTCTTTCATCATGAGAGCGTGTTACAGTAAGTTAATTACTGACTGTAAACTGACCGTTAGGTGGTTCTGCACTTGATGAACTTCACTCCAACTTCAATCTTTTAACCCTTTCATGCACGGTGGCCACTAAAGTGGGCAGCAATTTAAAGGTCGTTATTATCTAAGTGCATTGTAATTTTGTGTGCTTCTGGAGACTCATTCACTTATTAATTGTTTGAAAACACAGGACAGTGGGCTGTGGTTCATGCCTTTTCCATAGCCAGACCAGTACAAATTAAAGCATAATGTTTATCATAATATTTGTCCTACAGCTTTAAAATGTTCCTTTTACTTCATTTATTTTTAAAAATCTTGATTTATTCCATTCACTGGGCTGTTGGTGCCACTGTTGGTTCACTTGTAAGTGAACACCTGAGTAGACATATGAATAACACAGGCACACACAATTCAATATTCTATCAGCCTGAGAGGAGAATAAAATCTGATTCATGTTGTCATCATTAATTTGTCAGTTTATCACACTCCAGTAGACATACAAGGCAGAAGGAGATCATATTCCTCCAGGTTGCTTGTTGCTTCTTTTTTGTTGTTGTTGTTCTTGTTGTTGTTTTTTTTCTGTATCGTGCAAAAATACATTTACACTTGTAAAGTGACATATTTCAAAGCTTTTTGGTTTAATATTTGCGTCAGTGTGGCTTGTAGCATGTGGAAATCAAATTATTTAAATGATTTAATTTCAGGTTTGAGTACAAATACTGTCTCGTTCAACACATGAAACCACAAGGGTTGAGTCGATTCATCTTTATGTAATTCATATGAAACATCATAATTTACCTTTTTGAATTAAATTATGAGTGAACATGATCTTTTACAGAACATTATAATGTGCCAGGAAACTGTTTCTTAGACATTATTGTCTCTTATTAGTCAGTCTGACACACCAGTTTAGTGCCTGCCCACAGCACACCTACCCAGCTGTTCCCGGCACTGTGACCAGGAATTCAGATATTTCCCCATCATTTCGTCAGAAGCTCTTCATCAGGTAAGACTGCAGTTGTGTTGTTGTGTTCCTATATATATATATATATATATATATATATATATATATATATATATATATAAATATATATGTGTGTGTGTGTGTGCAAAACTGTAAAATCTATTTTAATTATTTAGTAATAAATAAATAAAGTTAATAAATATTGGGATGTTGTTTTTTCCTCAGTATTTCTGTGATTCTGAATTTTTTTCAACATTGTTCAAATATTGCTTACATATATACATATTTTATATGCTTATATTAGGTTCAGGTTGTTGATGCCATGGCAATTGTCCCTCTCCTTCTGTTCCTCTTCTCAGGTAAATATCTATTTGTAATATCTACCAACTCATAATAAACGTGACTATGCATAATGCCTATTCATAATCTTAATAAACCTGAGGAAACAAGAGTATTTTTTGGCTTATATTTTAGTTTTGTCAAGTCCCCAAAAAAACAAGGCAAATTTTGCATAGAACCCAAGATCCACACTTTGCGGGCAGTTACAGGCAGTTTTCTAGGCTTCATAACTCAGGATCAGAGTTAATCTACATACATGATACAAATAACAAAATACTTAACAAATTGTTTCCAATAGAAATATACACACCAGTTTAAATGCCAAAGCTTCTAGGATGGGATCAAACTTTATTGATCCCTTGGGAGGGTTCCCTCAGGGAAATTAAGGTGCATGTTTAACTGCTCTGCCCATGTGTTCATACTCAACAGACTCTGACTGATCAGAGAGAGGGGGCGGGGCTTATGCTCAACCTGCATACAGACTCTGACTGATCAGAGAGAGGGGGCGGGGCTGATGCTCAACCTGCAAACAGACTCTGACTGATCAGAGAGAGGGGGCGGGGCTGATGCTCAACCTGCAGACAGACTCTGACTGATCAGAGAGAGGGGGCGGGGCTGATGCTCAAACTGCATACAGACTCTGACTGATCAGAGAGAGGGGGCGGGGCTGATTCTCGACCTGCATACAGACTCTGACTGATCAGAGAGAGGGGGCGGGGCTGATTCTCGATCTGCATACAGACTCTGATTGATCAGAGAGAGGGGGCAGGGCTAATGATGTCAATGTGTTGGGTTACAAAGGAAATTGAGAAGGGAGGGGCTGTTTGGCTGTTTCTTTTCTAATTTTTTCATGAATAAAAGTTCATGAAACTACAAAATCATCCCACAGAATTAGGATCTAAAAGTTAATAATTGAACAATCAATGTGTCCACATTGCAGTGCTTCTCCTTACTAAGGTTCTTAAACCTGAAATCTGTCAAACTTTTTAATTATACATTTCTTTTCCAGTCATTTCTTCAGACCAAAGTCATCTGAAATCTTTCCACGTCCTTCAGAATCAGACTGCGTTTGAGGCTCGACCGTCTTGCCAAATAAACTACACTGACCTGGCTACTCTGTACAATGATGAAGACCATGCTTTTCTGACTAATCTAACTGGAGGCAAGTCTTCCTGGATTGGTCTGCACCGCAGTCAGTCCAGCGATAAATGGTCTAACGGCGATGCAGTTACCTTCAGTAATATGACAGCAAATTGCACGTCAGGTTCCTGCTGTGCTGCTATGAAGCCTGATGGTTCGTGGACCAGTCTTCTATGTACAGCAAAGAGAAGTTTCATGTGCTATAAAAACGGTGGGTACTTATGATTAGTTGCATAGATGAAAACTGTAGGAAGGAAAAGTGGACTTTCTCCGTTTCTGAATTTACTCTCATGTTTCTGAATTTACTCTCATGTTTCTGAATTTACTGTCACGTTTCTGAATTTACTCTCACGTTTCTGAATTTGAGGTCACAATTGTGAATTTGCTGTAACATTTTTCATTTGCCGTTACGTTTCTGAATTTGAGGTCCTGTTTCTGAACTTGATGTCACGTTTCTGAATTTGACGTCACGTTTCTGAATTTGAGGGCACATTTGTGAATTTGACATCACGTTTCTGAATTTGAGGTCACATTTGTGAATTTGAGGTCACGTTTCTGAATTTCACGTCACGTTTCTGAATTTGATGTCACGTTTCTGAATTTGACGTCACGTTTCTGAATTTGAGGTCACATTTGTGAATTTGAGGTCACGTTTCTGAATTTCACGTCACGTTTCTGAATTTGACGTCACGTTTCTGAATTTGAGGTCACATTTCTGAATTTGCCGTCACGTTTCTGAATTTGACGTCACGTTTCTGAATTTCACGTCACGTTTCTGAATTTGATGTCACTGAATTTAGAGAATGATCTATTTACTTGGATATTCTTTCCTCTTTTCTAGTGAAGCCTGCTAATGCATATAGACCAGTTTGTGTCACATTCTATAATGTGACCTCCAGTTTAGGCTCGGGCGGAGTTAATGGTTACAGGGTTCTGTTATTGCCCTTATCCCGTTAGATTAATCCTGATCCATAAACAGAACCGCATAGATGTAACATAAATGTAAATGTGCACTTTTTCTCCTCCACAGACGATGCTCAGCAGCTTGTTAGTTATTATCTAATCAGTCAGTCTCTGAACTGGTATAAAGCTCAGAGTTACTGCAGGACAAACTACACTGATCTGGTCAGCATCAGAGATCAGGACCAGAATGAAGCAGTGAGGATAAAAGGGATGACCAACAGCTCGTCCTTCTGGATCGGCCTGCTGCGTGATGACTGGGGGTGGGCCGACGGAGCACGCTCTGCTTACAGAAACTGGGGAACTAATCACCCACGATTACCTTCGTTACCATCCTCATCCTCACCCGACTGCGTACAGATGAGGGCAGGGATTTGGGAATCAGTGCTCTGTAATAATGTATCTAGGCCTGCTGTGTGCTACAGCGGTAAGTCCTGAACATTTATCCGATTCTTGAACGTGTGTGTTTTTGCTTTTACTCTAACGTCCTCTTGCATCTTTGTCTCGGTCTATCAGTGTCCGTCCATGTCAGTGATGACCTGATGAGCTGGGAGAGCGCTCTGGACTACTGTAAGAGAGGTGACAGGGCCGGTCTTCTGCGTATCGAGTCTGACGTTCAGCAGAGAGAGTTGGAGTCTGAACTCCGGAGGAGGAAGGTCTCTGGGCCGATGTGGGTGGGGCTGGGACAGAGACGAATCTCTGAGCTGTTGAAGTCCTCCAGTAGGCTGTCTTTAGGTCCCTGGACCAAGTGGACTGGAACGCAGCGACCGCCCTCCAGCTGTGGTGCCACGGACACTGTAAAGAAATCATTCAGGGTGAAGACAGATGTTTCTAAACTCAGAGCCGTCTGTGAACTTAAGCAACCATAAAGACACTTGTATTTATACACTTTACTTACACTTTCTATGCTTTGATCTTGTCCTAAGTCTTCAGATATAACTGTAGATTGTATGGAATTCACTGTGTACATACAGAACGTTACAGTTTAACTCTTAGAACCCGTGAGCCACATTTTGCGGGCAATTTCCTGCTGCATTCTAGACTTCATAAATCAGGATCTGATTTACCTACACTTATGAGACCCATATCACAACAAACTACAAAACTCACTCCATGTAACTGAGCATTTTCTGAATTAAATCCCAGTTTAAAAGCCAAAGAAGCTTCCAGTGCATGTTTACTGCTCTGTCCACGTGAACATGATCAACCTGCATACAGACTCTGACTGATCAGGGAGAGGGGGCGGGGCTGATGACATCACTGATCCAGATATCAGTTTATAAATGAAGAATAAATTTATAAATTTATAATAAAATTTATAAATTTTAGAATAAAAGTCCTGAGGAGAGATAATACTGACATATACATAAATAGCAAAAATAATAAAGGACATTTATTTTATTTTATTTATTTATTTATTTATTTATTTATTTTTTTGGATCAGGGTCAAGTATTCTGAGGAATTTATTATTATAAATAATCTTGTCAATCCAATTATTATAAATAACTCACCACAATTCTTCATGAAATTATTAATGATTGTTATTTCTATATTAAAAAAATATGAAACAAATAAATAAAGAAAGTATCTGTTACTGCATAATAACAATTAATAGTCATTAACAAACTCATGGTTTTTTAATATAAATGAAAAAGTTTTCTTTAAATGGATTTTCCTTGGTTTTCTAGTGATATTTTTGGTTATAATAAGAATGCATGCAAGCTGTCTAATTTCTATATATTGGGAAAAGTGTTCCTTTCATATGTACCAGCAGGAGCTCCAGTACTGTTATCTATGGAGTATATAATTCAGCCAGTGCAGCTGACACATTAAAAGTCCGATGCAGGGTTACTTCTATTGTGAAAAATATATGTTTTTATTGTTTAATCTTTTCTCGGTTTCTATATATTTTTATCTTGATTTTCATATTGTACATATATTTTATTATTTCGTATTAAACGTGTTCATTTGAGTTTTCCCTAATATATATATTTATCCGTATTAAATTAGCTCGAAAATAACGGTTGATTTACTTACTGATAATTCAGCAGCCAGTGAAACAAACAAATTAAAAGTCTCATGCAGGGTGACTTTTATTGTGAAATAAATAGCGTTTTACTCTGCTTTTATTGTTTATTTATTTTTTCGGCGTTTGTGGTATTTTTTTTATCTTGATTTTCATATTTCATATATATTTTTATTCTTTCATATGCAATATATATAATATATATTTATCTGTATTAATTCTCACTTCCTAATTCATTTAAAATTAGGTCGAAAATAATGGTTCATTTTCTGACCGATAATTCAGCAGCTAGTGCCACAGACAAATTAAAAGTACCATGCAGGATGACTTTTATTGTGAAATATGTCTGCTTTATTTTTCTCGGCTTCAAATGTATTATTTTATCTCGATTTTCTTATATATATGTATTTTCATATTTAACGTATTTATTTGAGTTTTCCATAATATATATTTATCCGTATTAATATTCAATTTCTAATTAATTTAAAATTAGGTCGAAAATAATAGTTCATTTTCTGACCAATAATTCAGCAGCCAGTGTCGCAGACAAATTAAAAGTCCCATGCAGGGTGACTTTTATTGTGAAATGGGTCACGTTCTGACCGGAAAACGGTCGCCGTTGCGCCTCAGCTGTCAGAGACTCGTATAAACAAGGGGCTGCCGAGAATGTCAGCGCTGACTGCGGTAAAGGCAGCCTTCCCTCACTTGTTTGGTGACGTTGTGGTTTGTGTCTGCTCGGGCCGATGTGTTTAGGTTTGTGGTTTAATATATTTAGGTCTTTGTTCACGTCGTTCGGGGCGAAAAACGACTGACATCGCGTTTTTCCGCCGAGAAAAGCAAAACCCTGCTTTCCTCTCCTCTTTTACAGCGATAACACGCGTTCCTGTAGTCTGCAGTCCCACTGACACTGACCGCGTCCCAAACCGCAGTGTAGGGGACAGAGTAGGACACTACTGCACTAGGGGCCTTCTCTGTCCTCCCTTCACAGTGAGCTTCAGTGGGTCAGGTGGGTCAGGTGGGCCATTCCCAGCCTGCAGTGACCCTCAGTGGTGCAGGTGTGTTAGTGTGGATCAGACACAGCAGTGCTGCTGGAGTGCTTAAACACTGTGTCCACTCACTGTCCACCTACCTCAGTACTCCCGAGTCTGTGCTGGTCATCCCCTAGTTCCTCACCAGCGCTCACAGGACATCCCTGTCCGGCTGCGATCGGGTGTTTAAGCACTCCAGCAGCACTGCTGTTTCTGATCCACACAAATGCACCATGTCCAGGTCACTGCCGTGCTGGAATGAATGAACTACTGCCCACGACACCCACGTAACACCCGTCCTGATTTCACACCCGTTTCCCACTCTGTTTATATCCCGATATAGATATAAATATCGATATATCGCTCAGCCCGTATCCCGCTCTGTTTATATCCCGATACAGATATAAATATCGATATATCGCTCAGCCCGTATCCTGCTCTGTTTATATCCCGATACAGATATAAATATCGATATATCGCTCAGCCCGTATCCTGCTCTGTTTATATCCCGATACAGATATAAATATCGATATATCGCTCAGCCCGTATCCTGCTCTGTTTATATCCCGATACAGATATAAATATCGATATATCGCTCAGCCCGTATCCTGCTCTGTTTATATCCCGATACAGATATAAATATCGATATATCGCTCAGCCCGTATCCTGCTCTGTTTATATCCCGATACAGATATAAATATCGATATATCGCTCAGCCCGTATCCTGCTCTGTTTATATCCCGATACAGATATAAATATCGATATATCGCTCAGCCCGTATCCTGCTCTGTTTATATCCCGATACAGATATAAATATCGATATATCGCTCAGCCCGTATCCTGCTCTGTTTATATCCCGATACAGATATAAATATCGATATATCGCTCAGCCCGTATCCTGCTCTGTTTATATCCCGATACAGATATAAATATCGATATATCACTCAGCCCGTATCCTGCTCTGTTTATATCCCGATACAGATATAAATATTGATATATCGCTCAGCCTGTATCCCGCTCTGTTTATATTCCGATACAGATACAAATATCGATATATCGCTCAGCCCGTATCCTGCTCTGTTTATATCCCGATACAGATATAAATATCGATATATCGCTCAGCCCGTATCCTGCTCTGTTTATATCCCGATACAGATATAAATATCGATATATCACTCAGCCCGTATCCTGCTCTGTTTATATCCCAATACAGATATAAATATTGATATATCGCTCAGCCTGTATCCCGCTCTGTTTATATTCCAATACAGATACAAATATCGATATATCGCTCAGCCTGTATCCCGCACTGTTTATATCCCGATACAGATATAAATATTGATAGGATTCAAAGGAATTCCCCATTTACTCAAATCGATTCAGTAAGGAAACAAGTGGAATCAGATGTTCCTCCCAAGTGGCTGAAATTGGGAACTTTTTGGGCCGGCTGATGATTGGTGCTCCTATGTTACAGCATTATTTGGATGAAGAAGCCATTATTTGATCTTTTGGGTGTAGCATCCTTTATAGAGTTTATGTAGCTCATAAGTCAACTGTCGAAACCCGGTGAGCTGACGGCACCTTTGTGTTCCTTCTGCAGGTGTGATGTGCTTGTACTGTACGGGAACCGGCTGTTAGTGCCGCTGTACGGGAGAATGAACGCGGAGGAGCTGGAGCTGCTCGGTGACTCCAAGTACAGGAATTATGTGGCGGCTGTAGACAAAGCACTGAAGAACTTTGAGTACTCCAGCGAATGGGCTGATCTCATCTCAGCACTTGGCAAGCTCAACAAGGTGCTTCCTCCTGTCTGTACTGAATCAAAACATCACCGTGGTCTACTGGACTCTTCTGTTGAAGACCACTGGAAGCCTTTATAGTCTAGAGTTCTTTAGTAGGGTTATAGTTATCATTCAGTATCAGTTTTCCAGATGTGCTGTAGCGTTCCTCACTCTGTAGTCTACCACTAATGGTTGCTCATGCTGTGCTCCACAGGTACTGCAAAACAATGCCAAGTACCAGGTTGTGCCTAAGAAGCTCACGATTGGTAAGCGTCTGGCTCAGTGCCTTCACCCAGCGCTGCCCAGCGGGGTCCACCGCAAGGCCTTGGAGACCTACGAGATCATCTTTAAGATCATCGGCCCCAAGCGGCTGGCTAAAGACCTGTTCCTTTACAGGTAAAGGAGGCTGTGTGGTTAGAAAATGGGTCTTTTTGGTATCTGACTGGACAGGTGAGAGGTCACATGACAGCAAAGAGCTGTTTAAAACTGTTCAAAACCAAAAAGCCAACAAATGATAGTTGCATCCAGAAGGAAAAGTGGGATTGCAATTCTATTGGGAAGGACGATAAAGGTTAGTTGGAGCAATAAGAGAGTTCAACGCAACGCAATAAGAGGTTTAACGCAACACGCCAGACATCTCTGCATGGAGTTGTAGAGGTTCCTAATGGTGTCCTGTGATGATCCATCTCATGCAGCTTGAATGTTCTCAAGTTCTGCAGATTGTGTGGTGGGGTGGAGTGTTGATAGAGCGTCCAGTACGATCCCACACATTTTCTATCGGGGACAGTTTTCAGTTTTTAACGGGATGTTAAGGGCAGTCATCGTAGCAGTGTGCTTGCAGTTTAGTCCTACGTCGTGCAGCCGTCTGCCGATGCTGCTGACCGTAACAGGATGACTCATGGAGGGCATCACTGCTCCATGAATCACAAAACATCGATAAGATCATTGTGCTTCCCGGAGCCATATGATGTGACCAGTCTCTGTCTCTTCTAATGACACTGATTGCTTTTGAACTCTTCTCTGATGCATGCTTTGCTTGCAAAGGGAAATACCAACAGGACAGCATGAGGGGGACTGGACAGGATGACCAACAGCAAGACCTTATATAGTCAGTCAGGTACAGGGAAAAGGCCCGTCCTTGCTTAAGCCACACGCATGGCCGAATGTGAAACTTGAATCGTTCACGTCTCGCAATATCCAGCCTTCAAGTTTCATTCCTGTAGGCTGATTCCTTCTGGCTGCAACAGTTGTTTTGAAGATGAACGTCTTTGTTTGTATGTACCGTAGTGAGCTTGTTTTGTTTATGATTATTATTATTATTGTTATTATTGTCACTGTTTAATTTGACATGATTTATTTGATCCCACTGTCTGTCTGCATTAGCTCCGGGCTGTTCCCTCTGCTGTCCAATGCTGCCATGTCCGTAAAGCCTGTCCTGTTGGGCCTTTATGAGACCTACTACCTGCCGCTGGGGAAAACACTGAAGCCGGGCCTGCAGGGGCTCCTGACGGGGGTCCTGCCTGGCCTGGAGGAGGGCTCTGAGTACTATGACAGGTTAGATGGCACTATGTGTGTTAGTCTTTTTTAACATGATTACAGTGTTCCCATCTGTTAGGGCTGTGCAGTGTTCCTGTAAATCTTAATATCGTAATATACAGGGGTTGGACAATGAAACTGAAACACCTGTCATTGTAGTGTGGGAGGTTTCATGGCTAAATTGGAGCAGCCTAGTGGCCAATCTTCATTAATTCCACATTGAACCAGTAAGAGCAGAGTGTGAAGGTTCAATTAGCAGGTAAGAGCACAGTTCTGCTCAAAATATTGCAATGAACACAACATTATGGGGGACATACCAGAGTTCAAAAGAGGACAAATTGTTGGTGCACGTCTTGCTGGCGCATCTGTGACCAAGACAGCAAGTCTTTGTGATGTATCAAGAGCCACGGTATCCAGGGTAACGTCAGCACCACCAAGAAGGACCAACCACATCCAACAGGATTAACTGTGGACACAAGAGGAAGCTGTCTGAAAGGGATGTTGGGGTGTTAACCCGGATTGTATCCAAAAAATGTCCTTCCCAAGACGAATTGACGCTGTATTGGCCGCAAAAGGAGGCCCTAGTTCACCATACTAATACATTATTGTGGTCTAAAACCAGGTGTTTCAGTTTCATTGTGCAACCCCTGTACATTGCAGAGCAAAAAGATCATGCAGCCCAAGTTCCAGTGTTCCAGTGAACCGTTACACATGTACAGGAGACAGTTGACCTGTACTGATTTTGGGGTGGTAGAATATTTGAGACAATGGCTGTTATCAAAAGAGCCACAATTCATTTAATTTGGTTTGGCAACTTTTATTTATTTCCTTTTCTTTATTTCATTACAAAGGACAAACACCCTCCTGGAGAAAGTTGCAGCAGCTGTGGAGCAGCCAGCGTTCTACAGCGCCCTCTGGGGGAGCATTCTTACCAGTCCAGCTGTGAGGTTGCCAGGGGTCAGCTTCGTTCTGCTTCACCTCAACCGCAAACTCTCCATGGAGGACCAGCTGTATGTCATGGGCAGTGACATCGAGCTCATGGTACTCGTGGACATGAATCACCTGCAGTTATGATGCTGAAGCTTGTAGCGATTGATACCTGTTTAATTGAACTGATGCTGACCGTTGATGTGTTTGCTGTGTTTGCAGGTGGAGGCGGTCAGCACGTCTGTGCAGGACTCCAGTGTGCTGGTTCAGCGGAGCACGCTGGACCTCATTCTCTTCTGCTTCCCTTTCCACATGAGCCAGGTACTCCTTCATTCATTCATTCATTCATTCATTCATTCATTCATTCATTCATTAACCGTTTAAACAGAACAGACACTAAGCAGAGCAGATACTAAATAATTCATCATAGATGTTGAATAATTCATAGACGTTATTGTATAGAATTTATAACAGATGAAGAAAATCCTCCTATTAGAACAGCTAGTTCAGGCCGCGCAAGCTGATTGGTTGAGGTGGATTGAACCAGGTTGTGGTCTCACCACAACGCTGCACGGCGCTGTAAATAAAAGCTTTAAGAATAGGTGGCGGAACTGTAGGTGGACCTGCCGTCACCCGATGGCGGGAAATTACGGGTTAGTAACGGAACTATTATTCGGTAACATTGAAACATATTAAACGCATCGTTCGTTATTGTCTTACGGTATTTATTTCACATTCATAGCTACTGAATAATTGATAGAAGTACTTAAATATTTAATGTTCGTAACTAAAAAAGGAATAGTATAAACAAAACCAGGCATCTTATTCCTGACTATTATGCTTAATATCACTGTACATTTATACACTGTACATATCACGGTACACGTTCTCTGTAATATCATGAGCTGCTATTTATTATTAAAGGACTGATTTACTTTCTAGCCTCCATCTGTATTTGTTGGACGTAGTTTTAGGTGTAACTTGTAGTTGCTGCTTTTGTTTATTGTTTCCTCTCAGGCTACTCGTCCGGATATGATCCGAATCCTCTCTGCAGCGCTGCACGTGGTCCTGAGAAGAGACATGTCTCTAAACCGCAGGCTTTACGCTTGGCTGTTGGGTAAGATGAACACACACACACACACACACACACACACACACACACACACACACACACACACACACACACACACACACACACACAAATAGTGAAGATCTCAGATTAAAAGAATATTGTGGAAAATGTTATAATTTAAAATATAACGTTTATGATTTTAATTTAAAGAGTACACGGTCTTATTTTATATTAATCAATATATCACTGTTTATATCCCGATATAGATATAAATATTGATATATCGCTCAGCCCGTATCCCGCTCTGTTTATATCCCAATACAGATATAAATATCGATATATTGTTCAGCCTGTATCCCGCTCTGTTTACACCCTGATATAGATATAAATTTCGAAAATTTCCTTCTCAAATGACACTTTAAATGTAATGAATATAATGTGACGAATTTTATATTTGAAATATAATTATGAACATTTTTCCACATTATGTAATGTTTTTGAATTGTGCCAGTTTAATGACTAATGTTTCTCTACTGGAGTTTGTCATTCAGTAGGAATGACCCACGTTAGGGATAGTCTTGGTCAATCAGAACACCTGGTTTTTACTGAGAAGTAAAAAGTGTACAGACCGTTTGTGTTTAGCATTTAAACATTTAACACTTGCTTTGCTTGTTTTTGTTTTGCTGCGGAATGACCCTCATGGTAAGCGTATGTGTGTGTGAGTGTGTAAATATAGTGCATTAGTTCAGTTCCACCAGCAACTCACCTGGGTTATGTACATGAAGGACTCATTAGATAAATAGGTGTTTGATAGGAAATGGGAATGCTACTAGTTATTCCTAAAGAAGGGCATAGAAAGGGTTAAATAAAGACATTTTTGTGTGTTGATCTCTCGGTGCAGGTTTTGACAACAATGGTGCGAAAATAGGCCCTCGCAACACCCGTCTCAGCAACCCGGAGGAACACGCCACCCACTACTTCAACACCTACTCCAAAGACATGCTGGTGCAGGTCTGTACACTTACTAACACTGATATACACTGATGATCAGATGCAACAATCAATGTTTTTAAATGTATTTATAAATGTATGATAAACCACACAACAAAAATCTGTATGAAACTGAAATGTTTATATATATATATATATATATATAATTATGTGCTCACACCATGGAAACTCATAGCAAACATGATCATTTGCATGATGATTTTTGTTATTTATATCTGTATCAGGATTATTGTGTCTCAGGACTTTTATTCTGAAATCCGAAGACTGTGAACAAAGAAAAAGAACCAACAGCCCTTCCCTTCTTGTTTTCTTCTTCAACCCAATATCTGGGTCAGTGACATCATCAGCCCCGCCCCCTCTCTCTGATCAGTCAGAGTCTGTATAGAGGTTGAGCATCAGCCCCGCCCCCTCTCTTTGGTGGCACTAGCAAACAAAAAAAAACGTAAATCGTTTCTTTCAGTTGGATTTAAGGTGGATTTAAGGTGGATCTGTGTTCTCAATGACGCTCAGACAGCCAATCAGGTTGGAGCTGACAGATTCCTGGTAGTAGCCAATTAGCAGCTCATCTTCAAGAGCTCAACAACTACAGCAGCATGACTCGCAGTACGCTTCACCTCCAGGTCTGTGTGAACTTACATTTTGAACACAGGCAGCAGGGGGCGCTCTGACCACAGCCTTTCCCTGTGTGTAACAGTTTTCTTTTGCCTTTTTGACTGTGGGCCACATCTAGATGTGAGTGATCGGATGAGCTGTATGCACAAGCTCCTGCTTGATGATGTTTTTTGATGGATCAGAGCAGAGCTGTGTTCGCTTCACCGTGACTGATATCGGGGTCCACTCTGGCGTGGCCAGTCCAGGATGTGTCTATGGGTCTAATTTGGCTTGTAACCACACACTTGCAGGAGTGTGTTTGATATGTCATAGGTCCTCCTGAGGTTGTAACTGAGGAGGGGGGTCTGTGGGGGTGCTTGTCTTTGTTGCTGTGCCATCTGCTGCAAACCACATGTTGGAGCGCCCTCATTTGGGAAATTGAGTTACTGCAGTGAGCTTCTGCTGCAGTCGTGTGGTAGCCTGAGCGTGAAATTGGGTTTTGAGCGCGAGAGAGAGACAGACTTACACACACTCTTGCATGTTGCAGACAGACACATTGGACAAGCAGAATTGGACGCTGGTTTGACTAATTTTACATTTTTAACCAACTGACAAAATGCTTTAGTATTTTAGTCCAGATTATTGAACATTTGGTTTAACTCTGTGCTTTGCGGGCGGTTTTATATGCTGGCGTTCTAAGCTTCATATCTCAACTGAATTAAATCCCAGTTTAAATCCCAAAGGAGCTTCCAGTGCATGTCTGTCCACGTGTACGTGATCAACATGCATACAGACTCTGACTGACTGAGGGGGCGGGGCTAATGACATCACTGAGTGTTCAAATTTCAGAATAAAACTCATGAGAAGGGATAATACGGATACATAAATAATCAAAATAATAAATGACATTGAGGGTGTTTTTTTTTATTTCATTTAATTTCACTTATTAAATATACCCACATCATTCTAATCATTATAAGTAATTCATCAGAATTCTCCCATTTGTAGCTCAAAAACAACTTCTGTCATGATTTCTGAGATACAAAGAATTTTGTTTCAAATAATTGATCAAAACGTGGTCAGATTCATACAGATATCTAAGCTGTCCATTCAAATGATGACATGTTTGAGAAACCTAGGACCTACTGTGTGACTATCTACTATCAATGTGTTCCAAACATTTTGTCAAATAGAAGATGGCACACAGAATTGGTCTAGAGTTCTAAAGGCGCGATGGTTGGTGATGTAGGTATGCATGCTAACTGGTCAACGTAAACGTCCATTATATCCAACATGTTTTGGCTGAGTGAGTGAACTTGGGATAAGAGGGTGAATTTGTAGCTATAAAGTGACCTTCTCACCTGTGTGTGATTGATGTATTGGAGACACACACACACACACACACACACAGAGCTCACACACACACTCACAGGCCAACACTGGACAGACTCCCTACACCATCCAAATCTGAAATATCTGCCCAGTCAATTCGTTCATGAAGGACAGGCAGGCGTATGAGAGGTTAGTGAGGTCTGGGTGTATTTTGTTAATGATTTTCTATGCAACCCTGTGCATGCGTGCGTGTGTGTGTGTGCGTGTGTGTGTGTGTGTATGTCTTACAGGCCATGGTTGGAATCCTGCAGGGAAAAGCTCGGGGTGGGGAGGAGGAAAGCGCCCTCATGCATGACCTGAAACCTTTCCGCATCCTCATCAGCCTGCTGGACAAACCTGAACTGGGTACAATTATCATCTCAAATACAAATGCACACACACACACACACACACACACACACACACACACACACACACACACACACACACACACACACACACACACACACAGTATAGAAAGGCAGTGTAATGTTCTGATGATATGGGTGCAGCCATGGTCTTGGGAGAAGCCGTGGTCTGGTGGTTGGGGAACCAGCCTCGTGATTGGAAGGTCACCGGTTCAAATCCAACATGGCAACCTCTCCAGGCACGTGGGCTCCCTGCCCCCCGGTGTGTGAAGTTGCTATTTAAAAAAAAAGTCTCAGCTCTTATTTAAGATAAACTGATATTTTATATCCATTACATTTAAATTCAATCATGGAATTAAATATTCTTATAATGCGAGAGACTGGATTTTGGATTTTCTTGAGCTATAAGCCAAACTGATTACAAGTAAAATAAAAAAATTGGATGAAATTATGAACATGATACATTTTATCATGTAAACACAAACATTCACACCAGCCTCAGCTGGCCTCAGCTTCCAGATTCGTCCGTTTCGTCCTCATTGTTGGTCTTTCATTGGTTTGGTCCAGGAGAACCACACAAAGAAGCCTCTGCTGGTTTCTAAGCTGCTCCAGCGAAGTGGCCTCAGGAGGAGCACATTCTGTTGTCGGTTATGAATCGTGTTTGTTGTGGCTATTTTAGGTCCGGCAATCCTGGAGGACGTTCTGATAGAAGTGTTCCGGACGCTGCACACTCAGTGCCGGGCTGAACTGGACCTGCAAAATCAGAATCCATTCAGCAAAGATCAGACACAGCTCAGCAGGTACAGCACACACAATGTCCACCCTCTCCGGTCTCTGGACACTCTCCAGCGGAAGGTCACCTGCTGACCCCCGATAATATGTCTGTCTTTTGGTTTTATTTCTTTGTCCAGCAAACTCCGAGAGAACAAGAGAACAGCGGAGCTCATTAAAACAGCCAATCTGCTGTTCAACTCGTTTGAGCCGTACTACATGTGGGATTATATCGCACGCTGGTTCGAGGAGAGCTGCAGGTGTGTATGAATCTGGTAGTTGGGTTTGTGTATATTCATATTTTCAGGAGAACTGACTGTTAGGGGTGTGAGGACAAAATTGATACACTTGAGATGAGTTCATTTCTCTATATAAGAGTGATAACGACCCAAATATATAATAATAATAATAATAATAATAATAATAATAATAATAATAATGAGATAATAACCATTACTTTTTAAAGATTGTCAAGTATTGTAAATAATGTAAATTAGAAATATCCTAATTCACTGAAATCAACAAGATTTCTAACAAGATTCCTAATTGTAAAGTGTTTTATAGGCAAAGACGTAAGAAAAGCAGAAAAAAGGTACATGTTTTATCAAATTAGTACAAATATTGGATTTAAATCTCAAATGAAGTCCTATTAGAGTGTCGTAGGATCTTCTAAAATAAGAATATCTGGCAGGTTTGTCTATAATAGTAAACTATAGGAGTAATTACTAAACTGGCCTAATTACTAATTCATTACTAAACAAAATATATTGCCTTGCTAACAGTATCACTATATATGTACAGTACAGGCCAAAAGTTTGGACACACCTTCTCATTCTCAGTTTTCTGTATTTTCATGATTATTTACATTGTAGATTCTCACTGAAGGCATCATTCCAGAGAATTCCAAGAGGGTGCAAAGCAGTAATCAGAGCAAAGGGTGGCTATTTTGAAGAAACTAGAATATAAAACATGTTTTCAGTTATTTCACCTTTTTTTATTAAGTCCAAAACTCCACGTGTGTTCATTCATAGTTTTGATCTACAATGTAAATAGTCCTGAAAATACAGGAAACGCATTGAATGAGAAGGTGTGTCCAAACTTTTGGCCTGTACTGTGTGTGTTTGTGTGTGTGTGTGTATATATATATATATATATATATCACATCTTTATGATCACCTCTCCTGAGAATGACCCAACACAATAATAATACCTGTTCTGTGGTGGTCCTGTAGTTCTATGTAATTTTAGAACTGTGTGCTCCTGTGTGGTCAGTGAAGCTGATTAAAATGAACAGTGAGAGTAGAAACGAGTGTCCATAATGTTGAGGTTGATTGTAAACCAGTAAAGAAATCTACTTCAGACCCTTATCGTGCTGTGATGTGATCTCTTGAGTAACAACATCTGGAACGCGGTAAGGCTTTATTTATGCAAGGTCATCGAAATTACCTGACGTTTACTTTGAAGAGCTGACGGGGTAACACAGGAACTGTGTTTCTCTGTCTTTTTGTTTATTTCCTTCTCTTCTTTCTGAACACAAGCTCCAGCGTCACACACAGCACTGCTGTAGTCATAATTGACCGTTTGTTGATGCTCTGATTATTGGTTGTTGTTAAATGTGTAGTGTTGTCCGTGAGCCCATGTCTCATGTACAAAAATGTGACCTTGTGACACTTTAATGAGGTTCTGCTTTGTCCTGCAGGCGGACTCAGAGTGGTTCTAACCCGTCATCACTCTCCCTCATTGAGTTCTGTCAGCTGGTTGACTTTCTGCTGGACATTGTCTCTCTGGTAACACGCTCTCAAACGCATTGCAGTGTTTTGAAAGTTTATGTCTTTCTGCATTCACAGTTACAGGCACACACTTGAGATCCGTGTGTTTGTGTGTGTGTGTGTTTGTGTGAATGTAGTGTGATATGACAGTACAGGGTTCATTGGTCAGATTTTGCTGTTAGATAATCTCCTCTTCAGCTCTTGCTCTTCACTGTCCTGAAGCTTCATAGAGCAGCTCTCGTAATGTCTCTCAGCTCAGTAGATCAGTATTAACTTCATTTGCAGACAGTAGAGTCAGAATTGTGCCTCTAGTGTGACTCGTGAGCTCGCCTGCGCGAGATTTAAAGCTAGGTTGCTGCCGTTACGCACTGCTTACCTTTCTCTGTTGAAAACCTCCACTCTCTCTCTATGTCTCTCTCTCCCCCTCTCTCTCTCTCTCTCCTCCCTCGTCCTCAAAGCCCACTAGAAGCATGAGAGTGATCTGCCAGGTACAGTACTGCTCTTCTTTCCTCTTTGGCTCTCTTGGCACCGGTGTATCTTTCCACTTACATTGAAGAAGCTCATCACCAGTGTGGATTGGCGGTCTTTAGTTGCCTCACCATTAAATTTTGGTTTCCGTTTTTGATTTCTGTAGCTCACGTCATCATTTTTGTGTTGTGTTTGTCCTTCGCAAGTAGTGTTAACGTAGTTACATCTGTGTCTAACCAGTGTTTGATTTTTTTGCCCCGTGTATGTTATATATTTTATAAAATGCAGCCCATCGTGCTTATATTACGTGTGAATTACGTGTGATGCATTTTATAGGCCTTTTAAATTTGTCTAAGCATGTACATTTTTCAAAAAAATGAGGAACTACCATGTGAACCTTTTAATTTTAAACCTGTGTACGTTTAACAAAATTGAGAAACGGAGGTGGGATAACTAAACCTGTAAAACTGCAGAAATGTCTTCATATTTTTATATTAATTAATTAATACTATTAATTAATAATCTCCCAAAAATGCACGTGGTAGGTGAAACGGCCATGCTGAATTGCCCCCTAGGTGAGAGTGTGAGTGTGTGGTAACCTGGCACCCTGTCCAGGGGCTATTCCTGCCTTGCCAAATGATTCCAGGTAGGCTTTGAATCCACCGTGACCCTATTGAGGACGAAGTGCATCAGAATCGTTTGAACCTGGTTAAAGTGGATTTGGAGCAACGTTATTTAAACCTCGGACATTAGTCTGGTTTGCTCTTGGTTGTTGAACGTGAACATATCACTATGGACAGATCTAAAGATGTGAAGGGAGGTGTGGGAGGGGACTTAAAAAGATCTTTTTGATCATTTCAAAGTGAAAGCAGATAAGCAGACCACGAGATGCATGAAGAAGTCTACAATAGTGCGAAAATGTCATCATGGGACCTGCAGGTAGCTCTTGCCACAGTTGGTGCCAAAGAGCAGCATCTACCATCAGAAAGAGACCAAGTTTAATTTTCGTGGTAGGTGAGCAAGAAGGGAAATATCAGGGTAAGACTGACGTTTGCCACAGAACACCTTGACAATGGGCAGGACTTCTGGAACAATGTGCTTTGGACAGATGAATCCACGGTTAAATTATTTGGGCGCAGTAACAGAAGACATGTCCGGTGCAAACTGAATTTGATGAATTAAGTTTCAACAAATGATTCATAAAAGACATTTCTTCATTTTGTATGTTTGATTACGTCACCGCCGTCTCTTAACATAGTTACAATGAAGATCAAATGTCCATTTTTTAAGACAATGACAAAGGCTGTCCTAAATGCTGCCCACTGTTAGTCTTTTAGTCGTGTCTTCTCAGCAGACTGCAGTCCCTCATGCCTCTCTCTCTCGCTCTCTTCCTACAGGAGACGTATATAGAGATTCAGACGGAGCACCTGCCCCAGCTCTTGTTGCGAATGGTCTCTGCCCTGACTGGCCACCTGAGGGCGCTGTGTCTGGGGGAGCTCACACACTGCCTGCGTCTCTGCTCCAAAATCCTCAGCAAAGTTCAGCCGCCACTGGTCTCCCCCCTTACACTGCCCTCTCCTGGGGCCATGGGAGCAGCCCGGGACCACGAGGGCCGACGGGTGAGTGAAGGAGAGTGAATGTGGAGAGAATAGATCATCTTTTCCTCAATAGGTGTGTTATTAGGTTGCCCTCCTTTTGTGCCCGCGCTTACAACCATCCCAGACGTGTCCCGAAACTGAACACGACCTTTTCCTTTTTTATTATTATTAACACGAGAGAGTGTAGAACAACAGTGCATTACGGTGTGTCTGATGATCAGTCAGATCATTTGGTCAGTTTTCAGTGAATTGTTGTAAAATGTCCTTCTGTAAGAAGCCCACTCCGCAGCTATGACACAGTTTTGCACTAATGTAGCCCCTTCACAGACGATTAGTCCGTATTTTCTGGACTATAAGCCGCACCGGAGGAATATAAGCTGCACCCGCAAAGTTTAAAAAAATAAAAACTGCAAAATAACATATATAAGAAGAAAAGCTGCACTTCATTATAAGCCGCACGGTTTAAAGCGTGGAAATAAGTAGCGGCTTATAGTCCAGAAAATACGGTAACTATTTTTAGAAATAGTGGGACAGTGGGACTGGAACAAGCCCATTTCTTGATATCACAACCTGCTTTGCCTAAATTAATCGCACATCTGCCCCACGATGACGAAGGCAGTGCGTTGTGTGGAGCGAAGATCTGGAGGCCAGGCTAGTGGAGCTTCGGCCTCATCGTTCATGCATTTACTAGCGTAGCTCGGAAAATTTGAATATTCTGAAAGTGTTTTTTTGTGTTCATTTCACACAAAAAGTTGGTCCGATTTTATTTTCACTACATGTAAAGTGACATTTTATAGCTCATGACAATCAAGAATCCAGAATCTCACATTATGACAAAATCGGTTTGACTAAATTAAAAATCAGCATGACAATAAAAGCAAAACCTTGGAAAGCTTGAAATATATCACTTAAAATGTAATGAATATACATGACTTTTATATTCTGTATATTTTATATTGTAATATTTGTGAATTAAATTATGAATTCATGCTCTTACTGTGACAGATGGGCGCATAAAGATCATTGGCAAGACAGCGGGCATCCTTCAGCTGCCTGGAAGTTTTGTTTAGTTGGTGGTGATGGTTTGTTGATTCCATTAACACTTCTTTTTCACGTTCTGTGTCTAAATGCGCAGCTCTCTGTCCGTCTGTCCGTCTGCGCATGCTTGAATGAGACAGAGCAAGGTTCAGGGTGGCGTTTCATGTGATTTGAGCACCCACACTGCAGCATGCCAATGGAACTGCCTACTTTGGTACAGTGTGAGTGTATAAGTCGCAGATTTGTCTCTACAGGACAAACAGTTGAGACGTGACTTGTGTGTTACCACCACTAAGACTTCCAGAATCGCACAGGGGACGCTTGGCTTAAGACCCTGCGTGTGCTTGTTTTCCCTTGTTTTTCGTACAGTGCTTCTGAGACTTTAACCATCTCGTTACATCATCTCGGAGATCCATTTCTGGCAGCAGGTTCAGAACGTGCTGATTTCTCACACATTTAAGAAAGATGGTTGCACTCACTTACAAGGGTTACTGGAATGTTCTGTTCCACCTTAAAAGGTGTCGAAGATATATACACACATCCTGTCCTGTGTGTTTTGAGCTTTAATTGCGATCCATGGATCCTGCAAGCAGTCTGCGGCTTCAAACCTGAATCCCAGCCTTTAGGATCAGCTTTGTCTCTGTGCCTCTGTTCTGACTTCATCTCGTTCGGCTTTGTCGAGTCGAAGCTGAAGCATGTTGTGCCAGATATGCTTTATTGTGGAGCTTAAAGGTTGTCCTTCACTCTAACGTACAATCTTTAGATCTGCGGTGGCCGTTTATTATGAACGGTCAGGAATTATTTCTACTACAGTGCTTTTGTGTTTTGACCGTGCCTCAAACCCAACTGAACTTTACCATGTCCACTTTTATCAGCTTTGGTCCCAGCAGTCAAAACTTGGCCTGTTCAGCCTATTCCTTATGGGCTCTGGCCTAGAAACAACCATCCCACCCATGTATCCGGTTGCATGCTTCCACCCCAGCTACCCTGTGCTGGGCAGGATGGTCCGGGACCCTTGTTCATTGGCCTTTGACTGGAGTGTGTGAGGGTACATGTGCTGTGGCCTGTCTGCTACCTGACTGAGCCCCTGTGTGAGTGTGTTTGTGTGCGTGTGTGCAGTATGCCGTGCCAGACTCCCTGGTGGTGCCAGGGCGCCGACGAAGTGGGGCCGAGTGTTTCGTGCTCAGCTGCTCTCCTCTGTCTCTATGGAGGCCAAGCGAATTCTCTGTCCCCCAGGCGGCGCTCCAGTGCAGTGGAGCGTAAAACCTCTCTGCGCAGTGTCCACCCTCTGTGAAAATGCTCCAAAAGCCCTCAGAGCCCCCCGAGCATTGCTACCATCTGAGTCCAGCACTGGGGTGCCTCAGGGCTACATGCTGGGAACCATTGAAGTGTGGTGCCCTGGGTGTCTGTTCACAAGCCTGCTGGGATCAAGGCTAGGTGGAAAGGACTGCAGTGCATTGTGGGAGCAGTTGAGCATAGATAGGGCAGCAGCTGGGCTTGCTTGTGAGGAACAGAGGTGTCGTCAGGCCGGATTGGAACTTGATGCACCTCATTGCGTAGTTAACAATGAATGAAGAGTGTTGGAGAGCAGTTAAACCGATGCTGCATGTTATGTGGTGTCACCGTCATAATGAAACCTTGTATCTCTGAAATGGTAAATTCCCAGTAAAAGGAGAAACGGTGTCATTAAAATAATAAAGAAAACATCCTCCACAAAGTGTGATGTGGTATGTAAAGCTTGATGCAGTCCTTTTGGTCTATGTATGGAAAGTAAGCTCCAAAAACAGCCCGATTGGAATTCATTGTGATGTCACAAAGAAGCCAACAGCACATTTACATATCCACCCTTCAGCCCCACTCACTGGCCCCGTTCATTGACACTTGATATTTTAACTGTAGAAGGCCAATATTGTGGGAATTTGTCATAGTTTGACCATCAAAAAATGAGAAAAGTATTAATAGGAGACAGTCAGAGACACATACCTGATATTATTAATGTCAGTAAATCCTAGGATTGTCAAATTTGTCTTCATCTAAGATGTAAAAATTAAGAGAATTTAAACATTTGTATGAATTTGACTGTTTTGATTAAAATGTACTTGCTCCTATTTTTTTTTTTGCTGATAACGTCTGAAAAACACAGAAATCTTGGATCATTCAAATTGTTTTTGAGCTAAAAATGCAATACTTATAACCATTAGATTGACATTTATTTAGATTTATAACAATACTTCTTGAAAAAACCTTAAATGTCCTTTATTATTTTATTTATTTATATATGTATCAGTATTTATTCATTCTCAGGACTTCAATTCTGGAATTTGAGCACTGCTTGAGCAAAGAAAGAGAGCAAACCGTCCCTTCCTTCTCATTTTCCTCTGTAACCCAATATCTGGGTCAGTGACACGATGAGCCAAGTCATCGCACTTTGTTGAAGTTTAATGAAACACCGTTAATATAGATAATCAACATACCAATAGAGATATTTCAGGATTCCAGAGGATGATTCTATTGAGCAATATAGCAAAGCCTTTGACTGTGGAACCATGAATGTGGAACCATTCTATCACCATACCTGTTCAACCTGTGTGCAGAACATATAGCAGAACTGGAGGGAGATGACCGAGGATTCAGGATTGGTGGAAGGAACATCAATAACCAATGTGCAGATAACAACGCTAATAGGAGGAAGTCTGGAAGATCTGAAGGCTATTATGGAAAAGGTTAAAGAACGAAGTGGTGTTTGGTGTTGATGAAGACTTCTGAGAGTACCCTGGACAGAAAAGAGGACCAAATAAATGGACCCTGGACCCAATCAAACCTAACCTCTCGCTGGAAGATGGTCAGGTTGAAGATGGTCAGGCTGAAGCTCTTTTACTTTGGACACATTATGAGAAGAACCAAATCACTGGGAAAGGCCATCATTCTTGGAAGAGTTGAAAGTGAAAGTGGAAGAGGACCAGCTACTAGATGGAAATAATTCAAGGATTCATGAGCAACCAATCAGATGCCTGTCGACCCAAACAGAAGACAATAACCATTTGGTCGCTAGGAGTCGGAATGGACTTGACAGATAAAATGAATATGTTCCGATATTTGCAGAGTTTTATTATTATTATTAGTGTGTTTAATTATCTTTATCTCTTTCTTTATTTGCTCTCCTTTTTGCTGTTCTGTCTCTTTCTCTCTATCAGGCTCTCCCTACGGCACTGGAGGTTCCGGTCAGTGAAGAGGTGTTTGAGGAACGTGAGAATCCCCTCAACAACCGTTCTTCGGAAAGTGGCTTCTCTGAATTTGTTCAGTACCAAGCAGAGAATGGACAGCAGGCCGACACTGCTCAGCTTCCCGAGGGCGAGGACCCCGGGCCTTTCCGAACTAAAACCAAGGGGTCTGCTTTTGCCCCCCACAGCAAACCACAGGACACACCGGTGATGCAGCGTTGCCTGGAGCAGTTCCAGCACTTCCTGTGCAGCCTGGTGAAGCTGTACATCTCCCCGGGCGATGGAGGTGGCTCGCGGATGGACGCTCTGAGAGTTGCGGGGCCAGAGGAGACAGAGTGCACGTCCGAACAGAAGGAGAGCACGGCTGCGTTCACAGCCGCCTGTCAGCTCTTCTTAGAGTGCTCCAGTTTCCCTGTGTATGTTGCTGAGGGCAACCTGAAGTCCTCTTCCACCAGAGAAGAGCAAACAGGTGAGAGCAGGCTGGAACTGGAGTCACCAGAGTGAGATTTAAGTGTTAAATGAAGTTACTTATTTAATGGTTCAGTGAAGCCATAGAAAATATCTGCATCCGATGTGATTTTTAAACTGAAGAACAAAAACAATATGTAATATTTTTAAATCCTAAGAAATGAAATGAAGTATGCGTGTTCTGTCATACTCACAAGACCTCCAGTATCTGGTCCTCCAAAACCCAGTGGAGAGAGAAGGCGTGGCTATAAGGTTACCAGTGTTGCTCTTTAATGCCCGAATGTAAAGGTGAATTACACTCTTCAGCTATAGGGGGAGCCCAGGAGCAAAAAATACCAATCTCGCATAATGCTACTTTAAATTGTATGTGTCTGTGTGTGTGTGTGTGTGTGTGTGTGTGTGTGTGTGTGTGTGTGTGGTGTGTGTGGTGTGTGTGGTGTGTGTGTGTGTGTGTGTGTGTGTGTGTGTGCGCGCCCTATTTTTCAGATGGGGAGAGCATACTTCCACCCCTGTGGCTGCAGACTCTGATGGACGCCTGTTGCTCGGCGACCGACTTCAGCATCCAGGCCGTAGCCATATCTCTGGTGATGGACCTGGTGGGCCTCACGCAGTCCATTGCTATGGTGACAGCTGAGCGTGTGGGCAGTCCCGACTCTGGCCAGCCGATGAGTCCCAGCCAAGGGCGTGTTGCCGTGGTCATCAGACCGCCTCTCACGCAGGGCATTCTGAAGTACATCGCTGAGAAAACGCATTTCTTTAAGGTGCTGATTTTCTTTCCGTCTATCTATTATTCTTTCTCTTTCCCCGCATCCTCCTCTCACTGTTCACCTTTGTCTCTCTGTCGTCCCCTGTAGAGCGTGGCACTCATCCTTTGGGAGCAGTTAGGGGAGTCAACCCCTCAGCATCATCAGCGCAGTGTGGAGCTCTTCTACCAACTCCACAACCTGGTGCCCTCATCCAGCATCTGCGAGGACGTCATCAGCCAACAGCTCATGCACCGGGACAAGGTGTGCATATGTGTCCAAAATATGGGCCTTTTAAATTACTCTGACCAGTAACAGAAATGAAAACAACTAGCGTTAATTCAGAATCAGCCCAAATGTTATTCTTTCATCTGTGAAGATTACTGGAGCCACTTCTTTAACCTAACCTCATTAACCCTTAGAACCGGACTGCTGGTTCTAACTCTTAGAACCGAGGCTTCATATCTCAGGATCAGGGTAACCTACCTATCTAACCATGCTGTGTGATGAACTAGTCACTTGTTTCCAACCCAGTTAAATCCCAGTTTGAAGTGTTTGGCATTTAGACTTTGAACAGTGTTGGAGGGGTTAAAATACTGATTCATAAACAACAACATAATAAAGGACATTCATACATATTCATACAAATATTTAAATTCTATTCATATGTACATCTCAAATGAAGACAAATCTGAGTAGCATAGAATAATAATATCTGACTGTCTATTATAAATACATTCCTAATGTTTTGGTAAATTAAAGTACACCAAACAGACTATTGTATGTATATATATCCATCATGAATTTATACTTTGTTTCCTAAATGGAATATGTACGGTTTCACCCTTTCAGAGGATCCGTTTGGAGGCCCATGTGAAGTTCTCTGTTCTGTGGCATCTCACCAGAGACCTAAACATCACCAAGTCGTCCCCCTTTAGCCGCACTTTTGACAGGTAATGTCCCACGTCTATACATGTACTGTCACTAAGGGAGGAACTGTTGAAATGTCTAGTTTTGTTCCCGGTTCATTAAAAGAACAATAACAGGTCACTGATGTGTTTACAAATGCAGTAATGAATGTGAATTATAAAGAAGTATCAAAAATAGTTGCACCCAGAAGGAATCAACTGATTGCAATGCACAACTGCAATGGCATCGTGCCAGAGTGTCACCGTGTCACTTAGAATGGTGGTGGGTCATCTTCACTGATGAGTTCCACTTTTGTCTTGGTGGAGACGACCAACGAATTCATGTGTGGAGGCACCGTGATCAGCACCAAAATCAGTCGTCACATGTCCAGAAGGCCTGGTGTCCTGGTGGGGTGCGATTTTGTACATTACAATTGTCATTATAGACACTTTGACAGCCTGGGGTTATGTTAATGAGGTCCTGCAACCAGTGGCCCACCTTTTCTGATCACACACACACGGTGCAATATTCATCTGCAAGAGCTCATCTTGAAGATTCAGGAACAGTGCCATGGCCTGTCACATCTCCTGACCTATCCCAAATTAAAATGTATAGGATGCTATTGGACGCTCTATCAACACTCCACCCCATCGCACAATCTGCAGAACTGAGTGAGAACATTCAAGCTGCATGGGATGGATCATCACAGGACACCATAAGGAACCTAGAACTCCAAGCCAGACGTCTCGGCATGTTCCGTTAAACCCGACATGAATAAATCAATAAATATTGATCATATCAGGCCAAATTTTAATTATTTATTGTTCCTGTTTACCTTTATCTTCCGTCCAGGCATCATTGCAGTCCCTCACTTCCTTCTGGGTGTCATTAAAGGCATTGAAGTGTGCAGGTTCTATCTCTAAATTATATCTAAATTATATCTAAATTCTCTCTAATGCAAACATCGCAGGTCTCTCTTCATCATGTTGGACAGTCTGAGTTACTGGGATGGTTCTGCGAGTGCCGTGGGCCGGGCCTGGCTCAATCAGGTTTTGCAAAGGCACGACATTGCCCGAGTTTTGGAGCCACTCCTGTTGCTGCTGCTACACCCTAAAACCCACCGCGTCTCTATCCAGCGTGTACAGGCCCAGCGCCACTGGGCCCGGGCTTTCCCCAACCCAGCAGAAACCGATCTGGAGCCTCCTGAGCCCACCATGGTAGAGACCACTGGTTCTGAAAGTGAGTGTTCGTTGTAGTTCTCTGTAAATACATATGGCTGACAAATAGGGGTAGAAGAAAAAATAGTCACACTATTAAATTATGATGGTCTGACAAAGAATTGACTGTACACACAGGCACGTGCAGGGTTATTGTTCCATGAATTAATGTTGTAGCTTTGTATTAAGCCAGTTTACTGTTGTCCCACCTGAGAACTGTGGTAATTATTGTTTCTGGTCCATTTCTTCCAGCGTACTGTCGACTGTCTGGAGACACCCTTAGGGTGGTGCAGACCAGAGGCCTTCCTATAGACGATATGGAGCCTTTCAGCTTGACTGTCAACCCTCTGAGTGACAGTCTGTCACTTTTGAGCCTTAGCAGCGAGAACCTACAGCTCTGTGGAGAATATCAACCTCCAGACCAGCAAGGGGAGCACCAGAGCTCAGATTCCAGTGGTTCTCAGTCCTCCACTGTTGACAATGGCAGCTTTGATGAGGTAGATGGTACGGCTACCACTGTGGATCAGACCGGTTCTCTGGATGAGGAGTCCCTAGACAGGTCAGTTTCTGAGGTTCTCACTGAGCTGGTGGACAGAGTGGCACACATGGTTGAGGAAAGTTCAGCAGGGACACCCTCACCTCCTGAAATCTGGCCTCAGACGGATTCAGACAGCTCTAACTCCTCCTCGGACGTGTCTAACGAACCACAAGTCAACCTAGGGCCATTCCCAGGTGCCCAGCCTTTAACTTTACCTGAACTTGTAGCTGGAGGCACATTAGAGTTCCTGTCTGTGGCATCCACAGACATGGTGGACAATGAGCCACGTGAGGGGATGACCCGGCACAGCTCATCCCCGTCTATCATCACGCTTCCGGACAGCAGTGGACGTGGCACGCCGGAGCATGGCCTGTGTCCGGACGACCCCCAGGCCCGCAAACGCAGCCACAGCAGCACCCAGCTCAGCCTGAAGGGAAAGATAATGGAGAGGCTGTCTGACAAATCACCTGGCGCTAAACCTAAGGTCAAGAAAGCCAAGAGAAAAGAAGAGGAGAGGCGGAAGGCCATCCAGAACGAGAAGAACAGACCTCCCAGTATCTTCTTTGGGGACAGCCTGGACCTGGAGAACTGGTACAGTTGTGGGGAAGGTGAGGTGTCCGAAATCGAGAGTGATGTGGGGTCACCTAGCGGCGGAGCGTCCGGGGTCCCCAGTGCATCGCGTTCTTCCACATCCCCTTCACGCTTCAATGTCCACCCACTTTACCAGCATGTCTTGCTCTACCTTCAGCTCTACGACTCCTCTCGAACCCTACATGCTCTCTCAGCAGTAGCTGCCATGCTGCGGACAGCTCCAGCTGGCTTTGTTAGTGCCATCAGCACCACCAGCATAAACAACACTTACACCCCACAGCTTTCCCTGTTGCAGAACCTTCTGGCTCGTCATCGCGTCTCTGTCATGGGTAAAGACTTCTACTGTCCCATCCCACAAGACTCACACTCGCACTCCTTCCGCAGTGCCATGTACCTGGAAATTGTCATCTCTCTCTGCCTTTACTTCCTACGGAGCCATTACTCTGCCCATGTGGCAGCCACAACGCAGGATTTGGCAGGGAACCGGGCCATGCAGCTAACCAGCGTGGAAGTACTAACACTGCTTTTCTGCGAGTTGGCCAAAGTGACCGGAGGCTCGGCCAAAGGGTTCGCCAGTTTTATCAGTGACGTGCTGTCCAAGTGCAAGGTCCAGAAAGTGACACTGCACTGCCTGCTCTCCTCCATCTTCAGTGCCCAAAAGTGGCATGAGCAACGGGTGCGAGGCTCCAATGTGGCTGCTGTGGAGGAAGGGATGACCGAGGAAAGCATCATCAACCTGTCCGAGGACCAGCTGGACGGATGCAGCGCTGTGCAGTCGCAGCTTCTGCGGCTGCTGCAAAGCCTGGTGGTACTGGAGCACCATGTGCTGGTGCCAAATGATGATGGAGCGGATGCGGGGCTTCAGGGGGCAGGGGCTGCCGGGGGTGGAGCCAGTGCTGGTGGTGCCAGTGGTGGTGGTTTTGAACTGCTGGGTGGGGAAGTGGAGCATGTCAACCCTCAGCAGCCGATGGCGTCGCTGCAGTACCTGCCAGGCCAGCCGATTACAGCCCAGGGCATGTTCCTCTGTGCAGTGATCCGGGCGCTGCACCAGCATCATGCCTGCAAGATGCATCCGCAGTGGATCAGCCTCATCACTGCTACACTACCCTACATGGGCCGGGTGCTGCGCCGTGTGGTGGCATCGGTCACCCTACAGCTGTGCAGGAACTTGGACAACCTCATCCAGCAGTATCGCTACGAGACTGGACTCACGGACACCAGGTACGCCTAATGTCACCAGCACTGTAGGTCACACACCTTGTGTCAGAAAGGTCCTTAAACAATATTTCAGTTGAATTAAGGTCAGGACTTTGACTTGGCCATTTCAAAACATGACTAAGGGTCATTGTCTTGTCGCATGGCCCATGTTCTTGAGATTCAGCTCACAGATAGATGCCCTGACCTCTATAATTTAGTGGTATTATTCCATATATATTGTTCCAAGCTGTCCAGGCCTAGATGCAGGAAAAAGTACACATACATTCAAGCGTTGCTGTAACTCAATTTTTGACATCAACTCAGTGTTTTTCACTTTTTAACATTATGAAAGTAGTTTATGTACATTATGTAGTTTTGTGCACAGTATATAGTAAATACATAAATAAAATAAAACACAGTGAGAATATACTATATTTATACATTTTGACAAAAGGATTCAATGTATTATTTATCTTAAAATATCTTCATTTTGTTGCCAAAATACTTGAAATACTGACTGAAACACCAGAAACTGTTTCAGTTATTTACTTTTGAGTATTAAAATGCATTATATATGCTGTTGTGTATAAAATAACAGTAGTGATTCCAAACAAATCAGTCCACAAGATGGCACTGTCTAACTGCGGTTGATCTTTCAGCTGTCCATTTGAGTTTTCATATCAGTTTATTTATTATTTATATTCTGAAGTGAATAGCAGACACACACACACACACACACACACACACACACACACACACACACATAGTTTATAGTTTATCATAAATTTACATCAAACAATATGTGTGGATGTGATTATTATATTTGCAGACCCCAGTGGATGGCGCTGTGTATCCCACCTGACCTCATTCTTACTGTACTGGAGGGAGTAACGGCCATCATCCACTACTGTCTGCTGGACCCATCGTCACAGTACCACCAGGTGAGGGCGCCATACCCCCTTCTTTCAGCAGCTGCCCGTGCAGAATTTGTGTTTTGTGTAATGACGTGTATGTTACTGTACATGTTCTGTACCTCATTCCATACAGCTCCAGGTGAGTGTGGACCAGAAGCACTTGGCGGAGGCTCGTGCAGGTATCCTCTCCATCTTGCACACCATCATGTCCTCGGTCACTCTGCTCTGGAGTGTGCTGTACCTGGCGGACAGCTCTGACCGACCTGCTGGTGCTGCTGCCGCCTCCTCCAGCTCCAACATCAACCTCGGCTCCACCAAGGTGAGGAGTAACGCGAGAGAAATCCCCTGCTTGAAGGGGATTTCCACCATTGGGAACGCTGTCTTTCACATGGGGTTAGATGTGGAACGTTCTGGTGAAACGTCAGAATTGTTCACAGCGGTGGCGAATGAGAACGGACATCAGCTCCCTTACCAAAAGTTATTACACCAAATGGGAATGAGACACTGCAAATGGTGGAGGGATACACAGTTTTGAGTAGTCCTCAAACCCAGCTTACTTTGTTGGGGTTTAGCATGATTTTACCAACATCTGCTTTACATATATATGGTTGGTGTGGTTGATGTGGTGCAACAGATAACACCACCAATGAGCCACCATACCACGTGGGAGACTGGGGTTCGATTCCCAACTATGCTGCACCAATAAGAATCCTTGGGCAAGACACCTAACCCTACTCTGGCCCACTTCTGTAATGAGAATAACCTTGTAAGTCGCTCTGGATAAGAGCGTCAGTCAAATGCCATAAATGTAAATGAACGAAGTGGCTTTTTTGACCAGAGTCAGGAATTTTCCACACAGTTTTATCTTAAAAAGCTCCGAATTCCGTTTTTCATCTCAACAATTAAACAATGCCGTCCACAATCATGCGTCTACAAATTTAAATATATTATTTTCCATATTAGTGTTGCTTTTGAACTGGTATTATGGCTTATTTTACATCCTGGTTTATTAAAAATAAAATGGGAATTTAAATCACGCTGCAAATCTGCTTTTATATAAAAAACACAAAATAGCTGTTTTCACTTGGAGATACTTACTGGTGGAAAAGGTTAAAGCAGCAGGAAGATGGTTAGAATGTGAGTCAGATGCTTTTATTGTTATGGAAACCTCTGGCCGCTTCACGCCTGTAAAACTGCAGATGTGAGTCATGGTTATGTCATCATTATGTAAATACGCTCCTCAAAAAGGAAACAAACGCTGACTTTTTAACATGTGTGAGATCTTGGATTATTCTTCACATGTTCTTGTTTCACATTCCAGAGAAACGTTGTACCATTTATTTACTCTGGAGACCTGATTTAAACCTGTTCTATTTGATGGATCATGTATTTAGTGGAATTCCAAAAAATGTGTGTAGAGTTACTGTGAATTATAAGAGCATTATTTATTGTGACACATATAATCATATTTCATTATTAAAAACTCCTAATCGATTTGTTATTTTTAATACTACTGTTAGTAGTAGTGTAGTAATAGTGTAGTAGTAGTGTAGTAGTACTTGTGTTTCCAGTACTGACGGTATAAATTCTGATGGATTCTGAGAAATGATTTGGGAATAATGACTGTAATTCCCTATATAGAATCTCCGGCAGCAGATCCTGGAGCTCCTTGGCCCGATTTCCATGAACCACGGAACCCATTTCATGGCTGCCATCGCTTACGTCTGGAACGAAAGGAAACAGGTCAAAGCACCTGCCAGGAACAAGGTACACTGCAGACACAGATTAGAGTGCTCTCCGTCTCTGCACGTGACTTTGCTGTGAAGTGTATTTACATGTTTCTTTACGTGATATTGTGATTAATTATTATTTCGACCTGTTTATCATCCCTTGGTGCTTCGGGTTTCACGTTATTTTATTTAGTTTGATTTTTATTTCATTTTATTTTATTAAAGATGTATATCTGGAAGGGTGTGATTGGGAGGAACAGCCTCTCTGGTCTGAACCTCAGTGGAGTTTTTTTATCGGATTTCTGTGCTCGGTACAGTTTTCCAGAAGGGTGTCCGTAAATGCACTTGGCATCTGGATACCCCAGACCGCAGTTGCGGCCATGTGTTTTGGACACTCGGGTGAAGAGAGGAGGATCGCTTCCGTGTAACAAGGTTCTGCTGAGAATGGCTGGCAGAGGAACCTGTCAGGAAGGTCTTCAACTCCCACATCCGGCAGAGCTTTAAGTGCATCCCGAGGGAGATGGGGGACATTGGGTCTGAATAGACCATGTTCTGTGTCTCCATTGTTGAGGCAGCAAAGCAGAGCTGTGGCTGCAATGTTGTTGGTGCCTGTCGTGGCAGCAGTCTCAGGCTTGAGGGACTCTGGAGGCAGCTGATAGGTATTAAAGGGTCAAGCAGGCTGTAGCTTCGAATGTTGCCGAGGCAAAAACTCGTGTGTGGCAGGAGTTCGGTGAGGCTTTTGCTCGGCTCAGAGAACATTCTGGCAAACTGTCAGGTGGTTGAGGAGGGGAAAGCATTCCCCAACCAACGCTGTCAATGGTGGGCATGGGGGGCTGCTTACCTCGACTGTTGATGCCATCGGATGGTGGATGGAATACTTTGAGCATCTTCTCAATCCCATCAGCACATCTTCCATTGAGGAAGCAGAGCTTGGGGGCAGGGGTGGGGACCTGTCCATTACCTGGAATGGGGTCACCGGGGTAGTTAGAAAACTGGGCTGGGCATCGGGCATCCAACTACCGGGGGATTACACTCCTCAGTCTCCCTGGCAAGGTCTATGCAGGGGTACTGGAGAAAAGAGACCAGCTGATGGTCGGACCTCAGATACAAGAGGAACTATGAGGGTTCCATCTTGACCGGGGATCACTGGAGCAGCTCTTTACCCTTGCAGGTTCCTTGAGGAGGCATAGGAGTTTGCTCAACCAGTCCACATGTGTTTTGTGGACCTGGAGAAGGCATTCAGCCATGTCCCTCAGGGCATCCTGTGTACTGGGCTCGCTGCTACAAGCAATCCAGTCCCTGTACAAACAGAGCAGGAGATTGGTTCGCATGACAAGCAGTAACTGGTTCCCAGTTAGAGATAGGGCGTGATGTTCAGTCATCCGGGAGGGGCTCGAAGTAGACCTGCTGCTCCTACATATGGAGAGAAGCCAGCTGAGGTCGTTTGGGCATATAGTGCGGATGACTGGTGGGCGCCTCTCTTGTGAGGTGTTCCGGAGATGTAGACTTGGGGCATGCTGGAGCGATCTACTTTTTTAAACCTGCTTTTAATTTAGTGTGTGTGTGTGTGTGTGTGTGTGTGTGTGTGTGTGTGTGTGTGTGTTACAGGTGATTCCCACAGCCAGTGAGGAGCAGCTCCTGCTTGTGGACTTGGTGCGGTCAGTGAACGCCATGCGGACCGAGACTGTAATGCAGACGGTGAAGGAAGTCCTAAAGCAGCCTCCTGCCATTGCAAAAGAGAAGGTGTTTTAATTATGAATATTAATTATGATCATACAATTCTAATAATATTCACAGTGAATAAGCATACCCTGCATTTGTCCCCGTTTCTCGTGGTAGGGGTGTGGACAGTCTTCAGTGTAAATATGGGGCTGAGCTTGTCTAAGCTTAATGGAAGGATAAACTGTCAATTCAGTGTTTTTAGCTCTTCATAAAAACAGCGACTTAAGGGTGTCCTGTTTCCAGCATATGAACCATTTTCAACATCTTCTCAGTTGGGAGTCCTGCAGTTTGAATGACGCTGCTGTCTTTCACTGTCGTTTTCTCTCTCTCTCCGCAGAAGCACCTGTCCCTGGAAGTGTGTATGCTTCAGTTTTTCTACGCCTATGTGCAGAGGTGAGTCAGCTGGGCTGGTTTAATGATTTACTTCAGTGCAGTTAACAGTTAATCTATCAATAATAGAACGTTAAATAGTACGAATACTTGCGGCTGTCCTTTATTATAACTCAGGTACCAGCTAATCATTAGTAATCAAGCAGCTATAGACAGATAACTAGATAGATAAATCGATAAAATCAATTTTGTTGCCATTTTTCAAATTTTTTCGCCCCTACAAATTTTAGATGCGCCAATTACCCGTCCCCCCACATTACATGCCCTGCTCTCAACGCTAGGGGGGAGAGATCGTCCACATGTTTCCTCTGAGTCATGTGACGATAGCCTACCACCTCTTTTCGAACTGCTGCCATTTGTATCGTTGCTGGCGCTTGGAGGGGAACGCCGGATCCCCGGATATGGATGGCAGACGCCTGTGTCGACCAGCAGCGCGCTTGTGAGATGTGGGAAGAGCGCCATCTACCCACCCCCTGAGGGAGAGCAAGCCAATTTCTCTCCCTCTGGACCACGGCTTCCGATGGTGGTCCCCAGCTCCGATACAACAGCTAACAGACGCCTGTGCTGACCACCATCGCACTGGGAGAGAGCGCTATCTATCCACCCAGAGAGAGCATGGCCAATTGTGCTCTCTCCAACTCCAGCTGCCAATGGCAAGCAGCATGAGCCAGGATTCGAACCTGTGAACCTGTGATCCCCCCAGCTGAGCCACTCGGAGCCCACTTTTTAAAAATATGGACTCGTTTTTCCTAAAGGATCAGTATCTGATATGTGGTTCTTTAGTTTAAAGCTGGAGATGTTAACAAATACTGGACATGAACTGTCACCAAAATGTCTCTTCTTTTTAAAAACGTTTAATTCAGCATTGTTAGGGGTCTGTATGTATCAGGGCTGATTGAACAGATTTGTTCTTGTGTAATTCAGTGATATCCGAATGACGGCACTAACAGCACGTGTCATGTTAATATTTTTTTTCTACTCCGCTGCAGAATTCCAGTATCCAGTCTGGTAGACAGTTGGCCCTCACTGCTTGCTCTGCTGAAGGATTCGGTGCAGCTGGGCCTTCCAGCACCAGGACAGTTCCTCATTCTGGGGTACTACACTCACACAGTGTATATATACCAATCAACCATTACATTATGACCACCAGCTCCTGTTATCATACAGTTTCAGAGCTGATATGATGGACAGGCAAAATAGAAACGTTCAGCTCTTATGTTCAGTACCTGGACCTGCATGTTTGTGGTTTGTTTCAGTGTTCTGAATGAATTCATTTTGAAGAATCCCACCCTGGAGAGCAAGAAAGACCAGCGGGAGCTGCAGGTAAGAACAGCTGATCAACTCATTCTGCTTGACATGACGTGAGCGACATGGCAGCATGACCACTGCATCTGGTCCACGCTGGACTGGGCATGGCATGTTTTTTTCTTGGATTGTGATTGGGCACAAAATGTTGATGTTAAAAACTATAAATACATTTTTGTTTAATTCACATTTTGATCATTTCTTTGATATATGTCTTCTTTTGGCTTCTACAAGTAAAGATGTGATGCATTAAAAATTGTTTAATAATCACATCTTGGATCAGCAGCAGTTGCAGCTGGGGCACATTATTGCGCTGCTAGGCTACCAGAACAATGCTCCATCTTCATAGTGGAAGCAAGAGCTTTCCTCTTGGCTTTAGAGTTTATTGCTGATATTGATCTGAACAGACTCTGTCCTGTCTCGCGGCACTTGATTCCTGGAAAACGGACAGTTACTTGGTAACGAGCACACTATCCAAAGTGACACACCTAGAAAAGCGGGATTATAATATTAAATTCTTCTGGCTATCTTGACATTGTGGAATTTTGGGCAGTGAGCTGGCTGATATGGAGGTTAAGGACGCTCTAGAAGAAGAGATTATTGAGGAAGATGTTCTGTCCATTTGGCATAGAAAAGTAAAAATGGGGTTTCATATTTAATCGTATTTCAGGAAAACTTTGGAAAAATGAACCATTACTCCATTTTCGGTTTGATTTTTGTGTTTTGCCGTCAAAGTGGTATGACTGTGCCCTTAGATTAGGGGAGAACCCGACACCTATCTGCGATCGGTCAGTGAAACTGTTCTTCATCCATCAAGCAGCATCAGTGAGGTATCCCGCAAGCTGATTGTCTCTTTTTGTTGAAGGGGAGAGAGTTTTATCTGTAAACATTAGTGGAATGTTTACATGCTGGTCAACCAAGAATGACCAAGCTGATTAACTGGAATGACTACACTGATCCACCAGTATGACTAGCTTGATGAACCTATACTGGGTCTGTACTACATGCTGTAAAGGGGGAATAGGATCAACATTAGACCAGAGATCAATGCCAACCTGAAATATGAAAAGAGTTCTTATAAGGCTCATGATGGTGTCTGTTTATGGATAAAGCCCTGCAAAAAAAGAGACAGCTTGATGAAATCCCACTTCTCTACTGGTAATGGTGTTGGATCTTCTGGTAAAGATCCAAAAATAGAAAAATCTGTGGATAATTGTGTGGAGCAGAAAGGAGAAAAACGTGGTTGGTTTGTCCCAATCATGGAAAAACAAGGAACTCGTAGATGCCAGCATGATTTAATTTGAATGTATGGTCCCCCAATTCATTTAATTCTTCTCAGAATGGGTGGTCCCGCTCCATTCGTTTCATTCCTTAGCAAAGGGAACCAGGAATTTTTTATGCAACCAGGGAAATTTACATGTGTGGCATCATCAAGTGGATCAGCTGCACATTTGTTTGAATAAATGATGCTTAAAACAGCCGTACACATGGTGTACAATCACGGCTGCCGTCGCCTTGCTACCAGTTGCAGATTAGTGATGTAATCATCCCCGAAACATCAGTGAATGGATGGGAGACTTAGAAGCTCGAGAAGACTCACAGGAGGAAGATGGATACATTACAGTTAAACCACGGAAGGAAGAGTCACCAATTGAATTGACTTCAGATTCTCACACTAAATTTGAGACATTTTCGGAACAGATACTGTGGCTCTAGCAGGTCTGTTTGTTCATTTGTGTTTAATCAAATCTAATGTATTTGTTTGGGCTTCATAAATAAAGTAAAGCAGCTTTGCATAAATCAAAAATAAGATGATCAACACCCGAAACAGAAAGGATTACGATAGAAGCCTCTGGTGAGGAAGCCAAAGGCTGATAATGCAGGAAATATTCCCTCAGTGCTGAAGGAAGAAACCTTGGGAAGTCACAAAGCCCTCATCGTCCTCTAGTCAAAGTAATCATACATGACTGATAAGGGGACATTGGGCCACCACATTTCTGCTGTAATGCTCAGGTGTGTTGGAGTAATGATGCTAGTTTTATGGTGTTCATTTGATGGGTTGGCAGGGGAGCCCGAAATCCGTCTCAGATGGGGTAGCAGAGGAGCTCAGGCTCAGTGGGCCTTCATTAGCTTGGGAAAGGTAGAGAGATATGATTAGTGTCGTGGTTAGGTTTATGGAGAACAGAGAATGTAAACATTTTGGCGAGTGACTCCAGCAGATCCGATTTTGGCCAGTTTTGCTCTCCGGCTACCGATGGTAAGCAGCATGATGAGGGATTTGAACCTGTGATCCTCGGACCGTTGTGCCAGCAAATTAGCCCGCTCAACAACTCTGATCCCCATTATTATAATTTTTAATTTTAATCAAATCCATTATGCTTTGATGTCACTTTTCAGGTGTCTAAGAGCAATAAATCCATCAAAACGATTTTACAGATTGTTGTTTCCATGGTCTGTATTGTTGTAACATGAAGGATAATTTAACCTTATTTTTCTACATTTTCTCCACTAAAATTCTCTTCTTTCACGGTTTCGAAAAGGACGTGACCCATAAGATAGTGGAGGCGATCGGCACCATAGCGGGATCCTCTCTAGAGCAGACCACCTGGCTGAGAAGGAACCTGGAGGTGAAGCCTTCACCGCAGATCGTGGTGGACGGGGCCAGTTTAGAGTCGGATGTGGAAGGTAGGAGAGGACATATGATAAATGTTTGATTGCATGAGTGCATGACCGTGTGGAGAGTCTGTGTGGAGAGTCTGAGTGTATGTGTGTGTGTGTGTTTCAGATTTGATGCTCACAGTGATGGAGGCGTCCAATTTCACCCCTTCAGTCTACAGTGTTCATGCCCTCACACTGCTAGCAGAGGTAAACACACACAGACACACACACACACACACACACACACACACACACACACACACACACACACACACACACACACACTCACTCACTCACTCACTCATAACCCTACATTGCTTATCCCAGAGTCACTCACTCTACAGTGCCCCCTGTTGCAGGACAGGGTTAAGGGCCTTGTTTAAGGGGCCCGACAAAGGCAGCTTCGCAAACCTGGGTATCAAACCCACAACCCTGTGCTCTAACCGCAGACCCACCACTGCCCCTGCAGCACTTGATCATAAATGTCCTTGTTTTTGCTGTATTTCAGGTGTTGGCTCATCTGTTGGACATGGTGTTCTACAGCGATGAGAAAGAGAGGGTGATTCCGCTGCTGGTCAACATCATGCACTACGTTGTTCCTTACCTCCGCAACCACAGGTACACACTTCTTCTAAACCCCACAGCAGACCACACTTACTGTCCTGCTCTCTCTTTCTCGCTTTCATTGTTTCATTGCTCTGCACTACTTGTTGGGAGGTTTGTGGACAAACATTCAAACGCAACAAAAGGGCTCTAAGAATATTTACTCAGATTCCGAGTAGCCTCATCTGTGTTCATGCTCCTACTTCTTCCAGACTGTCTTTCTATAACTGAAGAAAGTCCATGGAGTGTTCCTATGAATAGGTTCAGAGTAGGAGATTTATCTGCATTTAACGCAACCAAGTAAATCTTCTGTAGATAAACCTTCAGCTCCAAGATACAGAGTCAAAAGACAAGTTCCTACATATTAAAGGAACAGTCTCATTTTCATCACTTTCAGAATCATCTACTCTGTTGCTCTGGGCTTGGAACACTGCTAACAGCACTGTGTAACTTGAATGAGGCAGGCAGGACAGTGCTCACGGGAACTGCGTAATGCTGCAAATCCCTGAAGTCACATTCATGTACAGTCCTCTTTCACTTTCAGACGCTTCTGTATCTCTCAGCTTGTCCAGAAGTGCATATGTAAGCATGTCGTTCAGTTAATTACACTTCCTCCAGCCACAGTTTTGCAGTCATTTTATTTGTGGGTGATGGTTATAATAGGCAGTCACCAAAATATTGTTTTCTTGTCTGAAACTCAGCAAAAAGAAAACTCACGATTCAAAAGTATGTATTGAACACTGAACGTTTTAACATCCCAGGAAACTGGTCTCACATGTGCTACATGTGCTTTTCCAGCCACACCTCTGATAACCATCTCGTCACATCAAATCCAGAATGTGCCCATTTTTGGCATTCATAATGAGCGTGGCTGCACTCATGGGGTCTTCTTCTTCTACGGGGTCCACTTTGAATTCTGCAGATGCTACGGTTTTAAGGTGGATTTTTAGTTTCATGTGAGGTAGAGATAGAACTATTGATCCCTTTGGGAGGGTTCCCTCGGGGAAATTAAGAAGTTAAGCACATAAAATGGGCAAAAGTGTTATGAAAATAAAAATATTCTGCAGGTTTGTTGAATTGATTGTCTGCAATAAACTTCTTCCACACAGCCGACATGTCTAATGCATTCACACACAGCACCTCCCTCCACCATGAGGAGGTGCATGTGCTGTAGACTAGTGGCCGTACAGGTTTATTCCTGCCATATTCAGTTCAGTTACTACATTAAATGCTCCTTTACTCTTCTACCCAAATTGCTCACCCTCAGTGGAGTGACCACGACTTCATAAATGTGAATTTTGTCCCCTATAAAATCATTTTTTTTTCAGATTAGTGTTTAACGTAATCAATTCCTCCACTCCTCCCCTACCAGTGCCCACAATGCTCCCAGTTACCGTGCATGTATCCAGCTCCTGAGCAGCCTGAGTGGTTATCAGTACACACGCAGGGCCTGGAAGAAGGAGGCCTTCGACCTGTTCATGGACCACACCTTCTTCCAGATGGATTCCTCCTGCGTCAGCCAGTAAGCAGCAGCTCTCTGAGCCAAACCTTTCACTTTGTTCAATAGAGTGGGTGGAGTTTAATTGCTTTGACCCTTCTGATTGGTTCACTTTTTTTTTTGCCTCTTTCAGCTGGAGAGCCATCATTGACCATCTGATGACTCATGACAAGACTACGTTTAGAGATTTAATGAGTGAGTGTGTCCGGTGTGCTGCCGTTGTGCCACTCTCAGTCTATTCTCTCAGGTTTCAGAACATTACGTAACTCTTTATGTGTCACTGTTTGATGTATATGATGTACGTTTTTCCCTCATCAGCGCGAGTTGCAGTTGCACAGAGCAGCTCTCTGAATCTATTTACTAATCGGGATGCCGAGCTGGAGCAGAGAGCCATGCTGCTGAAACGTCTGGCCTTCACTATATACAGCAGTGAGGTGGACCAGTACCAGAAATACCTACCAGACATCCAAGGTATCCATTGTTTTCAAACTGTGGTGCACTGTTCTACTGTGCAGCATCACGTACATAAACAGGATGCATCCAGCTTCTTTAAGATGCACCCATTGCTGACACAGATGTGCAGATCTGCACACACACAGCGTGACTAGTCCCTGTAGAGAAGGACTGCCGATAGAATAGGACCCGCACACATGAACCCTAATGCCAGGCGTGGACTAGAGAGGAAAGTCCTCCAGTGAAACTGTGCCTTCTGGAATGATGGTGATCCACCAAATACTTTTGATGAGCTAGGGAGTTGGGGATGCAATCAAATCCTCACAGCAATGCTCCAAAATCTAGTACAAATGCTTCCCTGGATAATAGAGAGTTACTTGAACAAAAGCAGGGTAATCTCCTTTAATACCCTTATGGACAAAAGTTATGGGACACCTGCTCATTCATTGTTTTTTTTTTTGTCTGAAGTCAAGGGAGCACAGAGCAGGTACTATTTTGGTGGTGGGTCATTCTCAGCGCTGCAGTGACGCTGACACGTAACAAAACAATGCAAAAAGTGAAGCGCTGTGAATACTTTCCGGATGCGTTGTACACAAACCATATACAGCTGCAAAGTGGAAACACCTACTAAAGATTCAGTGCACATGGACTCACCGCCAGCAGAATTCACCAGAGCACAGGCATACAGATGAGCAGTCAAATAACCTGTAAGCCTGCCACCAGTGTCACACAAACACACACACACACATATCTACTGGTCAGTCTTACACTCAGCTTTCATCAATACCTTAATCGTGAGACCGCTGCGCTCTCGGCAGAGTGTATTAACCTGTGTGCGTTTGTTTGTGTGTTTCAGAGCGATTAGTGGAAAGTCTGCGCCTCCCTCAGGTTCCGATCCTGCATGCGCAAGTGTTTCTGTTCTTCAGGGTGCTGCTACTGCGCATGTCCCCCCAACACCTCACCTCACTGTGGCCCACCATGATCACTGAGCTGGTTAGAACACCGTTCAGGCAGTTTTGACCTAAAAACCTACATAAACACACGCATAGTGTTCCAATCTCCCTCACCCTCTGTTCCAACTAGGACTCGCACATGTGGACGTATGGGTTTCGCACCACGTGTGACAGATTATTATTAGATTATTGATGATCATAAACATGCCCTTTTTGTTTTTTTTTAACTGGTCTTTTCTTCTCAGGTCCAGGTGTTTTTATTGATGGAGCAGGAACTCACAGCAGACGAGGACATCACCAGGTAGACACTTGCATAAGACAATCTGTGACACCTAAAGCGGCATTGTTCCTTATGTACACCATATATCATTTTGAGGAGATCCTAGGCTACTAAATTTGTCTTTGTTTGACATAAATATGAACAGAATTCAGATATTGGTGTGAATCTGACCACGTCTTTACTTCGTGTCTTGACAATATTTATAATAATAAGTTCTTCAGTATAATTGGACCTTTATTATTTCTATGTATAAGTATTATCTCTAATAAGAGCACACCCCTTTATCCTCTATAACCCAATAACTGGGTCCGTGACATCATCAACCCCGCCCCCTTTGAGTTGAAAAATTAATCACTGATAACTCATCACACAACGAGGACGACTGTTAAGATAGAACAGGGTAAGTCTTCTAGTTTGTCATGATGTGCAACATGTCTGTAGGTTATTCTGATCCTGAGAAAACCTAGAAAAGGTCATGTGACTGCCCACAGAGTGTGGATCTCGGCCTTCGAAACATCTGTCGCAGATGTTCAAATGCACACATAGCTTGTCTAGTCCCTGTAGAGAAGTACTGCCAATAGAAGAGGACACTCTGGAGCAGATGAACGTGAACGTTTTGGCACCGCACCTAATGCCAGGCCTGGGCTAGAAAGGGTCCTCTTATCGCTTCACTGTGTTTCTGTGTGCAGGACCTCAGGACCCTCCATCGCAGGGCTGGAGACAACATATTCCGGAGGGAATGGATTCTCTACCTCCTACAACAGCCAGCGCTGGCTCAACCTCTACCTGTCGGCCTGCAAGCTGCTGGATCTGGCCTTAGCCCTGCCCTCGGAGAGCCTACCACAGTTCCAGATGTGAGTGACCGCTGGAGAACAGGGTTCATGAACTTCTCACGCACAGTACATGACCGTCCTCTTTATTTGAAAACAGCAAGTAACCCAGCGCCTGCAAAAAGTGTGTGTGATGTAATCGAGTGTGTTTTGTGCTGCAGGTATCGCTGGGCTTTCATCCCTGAAGCCTCCGATGACTCTGGCTTGGAGGTGCGGCGGCAGGGAACACACCAGAGAGAGTTTAAACCTTACGTGGTCCGGCTGGCCAAGCTGCTGAGGAAAAGAGCGAAGGTAACACACACACTGAGGGATAAACCACTGATTCCACATAGACATTTCCACCGAAAGGCATTCGGTTGACGCTCTTATCCAGAGCGACGTGCGTTTGAAACAGTTACACAGGTATGAGAATGTAATTTTAGGAGTCTTAACCGACGACGTAATGGTGTAGAGGGGGGTGAACCCTAGTCTGGCACAGACCCACTACACTACCCCAACCACCATCCAGAAAATCTGCCACCGCCTTCGATAAACTCATAAAAACGAAAATGTCCCCACAGAAAAACCCAGAGGAGGACTGTTCTGGCCGCCCGTTGGCATGGGAACCGGGCCGGCTGACCCTGACACTGTACGGCATCCGCAGCATGGAGCAGCTCCTTCCCTTTTTCAACCTCCTCAGCCAGGTGTTCAGCAGCAAAGCCAGCAGCCGAACGGGGCCCTGCCTCGTCCTCTCCCCCTCCGACGCGCCGCACGCCGCCAAACCCAGCAAACCCGAGAGCCAGAAAGTGTTCTGGAGCCGCGCCAGGCAGCACATCGAGGAGATGGTGGAGAAAGACTTTCTGGAAGGACTGATCAAAACGTGACTGAGCAGAGAGTAGAAGAGGAGCCGGAAAACACATGAACTGACCTGTGGAAAACACGTAACACCTCACCTTTTAAATGAAGAGATAAAAAAAAAAACAGAGGGATCAGATATTAAAGAAAAACAGAGGTTTGTACATGGTTTTGTTTTTGTATTTATAATTACTGTATTTTTTTTTTTTCTAAAGATATTTAATTTAAAGACTTTTATTTGTATTTAGAGGATGTGACTGAGCTCCGCCCCTCTGGATGATGTGAAGTTTCCTTATCATTCCATGTTGTGCTGTTTAGCATTAAAGACATATCATTAAAAACGAAAAGCATATTTCTGAGAGCCCTCGTGGCGAGCTTGTAGCACACCTCAGGATATCCCAGTTAACCGACCGGATTTGCACTGATGTTTCATTCCTCTACTTCTGACTGGATCTTGTCTTGAATTGTGAAAATCATTCTGAGGCCATGAGAAGCCACTTGGCTTGCATTGCTTCGCAGAACTTGTCACTAAGAACCTACTGACCCGTTTAAATAAAACTGAGCTTTGATTAACCGGTGTTCTGTCCTTCGTCGCTTTCAGGTGCCTGTAGACATTTAAGCTGCAAGACCACAAATAATATAAATAAAATAAATATTATACGTATATCCAGAGAGTCTGAGGTCAAGTCTTTTGGAGGACAATAGGACAGTATGATTCTTTCTGTCCAATTATTAACGAAGGATAATCCAATACTTGCCCAGGAACAAGCAGTCTACTGTAACTCGAGCTGGATGGCTCATTCTAAGTAGCTCTGAAAGGAACTTGGATTCTAGCCAATCATAGCGCAGGAAGAATTATTCTAGCCAGTACTGGTCCAGGGAAATCAGTCTCGCCAGTCCAACCTCAAGAAGTCCATCCTTGCCGTCTGAGATCAGGACAGATGGTTCTAGCCTTTACGGCTTTTCTCTGACGCTCTTATCCAGAGGGTCCGGTTTGGTTACTGTAATAGTTACAGAGGAGGGTCAGAGTGCTGATAAGAGTCTTGGATAATGACTCAACACAGTGGCCCAAACTGGGAATTGAGCTGGGAGTTGCCCACATGGTGGGGTTGTTCACTGGTGGTGTTATCTGTTGCACCATACCAACCACGAGCCAATCATAGCGCAGGATGGAGCACGGATTCCAGACAGTTCTAGCCCAAGAAGAATCATTCTTGCTAATCAGAGATCAAGACAGATCATTCTTGCCAACTGTAGCTTAGGAAGAATTGTTCTGGCCAATCCGGATTAAGAAAGGATTGTTCTAGCCAATCCGAATTCAGGGAGGATCGTTCTAGCCAATCAGAATTTAGGAAGGATCAATCCAGCCGATCCGAATTCATGAAAAATCATTCTAGCCAAAAATCAGAAATAAGGATCATTGTAGCTAATCAGAAATAAGGATCATTGTAGCCAATCAGAATTTAGAAGGGTTTTTATGATTGGCTAGAATGATCCTTCTTGAATTCAGATCAAATTAATGATCTTTCCTGAGTTCGAGTTAGCTACAATGATGGTTCCTAAATTCAGATTGGTTAGATTGATCCTTTCTGAATTTGGATTGGCCCAGGGAATTCAGGAAGGATCACTCTAGCCAATCTGAATTGAGCAAGGATAATTCTAGCCAATCCAAATTCAGGAAGGATCAGTTCAGCCAATCAGAATTCAGTAAGGATCAGTTCTAACCAACCATTCTAGAGAGACAGGAGAGCGATGCGCACACACACGCGCACAGAGAGAGAGAGAGAGAGAGAGAGAGCGAGAGAGAGTGAGAGAGAGAGCAATACACTGAGAGAAGGGAGGGAGAGAGAGGGGAAAGAGAGAGGGGAGATACACTGAGAGGGAGAGAGATACACTGAAAGAGGAGAGAGAGATACTCTGAGGGGAGGGAGAGAAAGAGAGAGAGAGGGTAGAGAAAGGAAGAAAAGGACGCTCGGCGGTGGATGGGGAGGCAGGAGGAGCGCTCGGAGAGGAGGTGAGGTGAGGAGGAGGAGGACCGGAGGAGGACAGGAGGAGGAGGGACGTGGTGGAGGAGACGCGGCGCTGTGGAGCTGATACACAACCGGAGATCAGAACATCATCACCATCATCATCATCATCATCCGGACCGGACCTACAGCCCCCCCCCCTCCTCCGGCCCGGAGCGGCCTGTGCCTAACGGAGGCTGAAGTGCTGCCCCCTCCCCCAGACCAGGCAGGACGCCGGTTGTCGTGAGGGCGAAAGATGTCCGGACAAACCCTGACGGACCGCATCGCGGCGGCCCAGTACAGCCTGACCGGCTCCGAGGTGGCCCGGGCCGTCTGCAAGGCCACCACGCACGAGGTGATGGGGCCCAAGAAGAAACACCTGGAATGTAAGAGTGGGGCCTCGGGGCAGGGGCCTCAGGGCAGGAGGGGGCGGGGCTTCGTGGGACTGAGGGGGAGGGGCTTCTGAAGATTGCGTGGGTGGGGCATATGCTGATAAACGTTCATTGAGATTATTAGTCCAGTATTGATCTGATTCTAACACCATCGATTCAATACAACAGTGTTACATTCATTTTTAATATTATATATTATTATTTTGTTATATATGATTACATAATATTAGTGTGTGAAATAATTACAATAACACGTAGGTGGAGCTTTAGGCTATGTCATGATTATAGGCTGTTTATATCATGATATTAATATATTTTAAATTAATATTTATTCATATTAATATTACATTTTATCCATAATATCACAGATAGTGTGAAAAATCACAATTACATTAACAAGTAGGTGGAGCTTTCGACCAAGAGGCGGAGCCTCACCCCATATCTTGCTCTGTTTATCTCCTGATATCAGTATATATGATATAAATACAGTGTTTAGCCTGATAAAATACCATCCGTTAGCAAAATGGCATTGAAGACAGCACAATCACTCTGAACGGGTCTAGAGGCAGCGCTGCCTCTGAGGCAGAACAAACACAATTAAAATAGCTATAAGGCAGACACTTGAGTAACGTGTGTGTTCCTCAGAGCAGGGGGCGGAGCAGAGAGAGGGGGCAGAAAAAATGTTTTCTGCAAGATCGAAACAATGTTATTTAAAAACTTAATTCTCGATATAAAAAATATCGCCTCGGCGCTGCCTCTGAAGCAGAACAAACGCGATTGGATTGTGCGTAACCAAATTAAATCACCAGTAGGTGGCGCTTTAGCCAATGTTTAACAATAACAATATATAAAATGAATACCTTAAAATGCAGTACATGTACATGTACAGCTCTGAGCGGCAAACAGCTCGGCCTCCTGGTTCTTTTCACTGGTTACTGTCTGAACCAATCGCGTTTGTGCTGCCTCTGAGGTAGAGCTGCCTCAGCTTTGAGTAGTGACTTTGAATATGAGATGGCAATGAAGGTTTGGCCCAAACCTTTCTCTGCTGTCTGGGATGCAAGTCAGGATAAAATATGATGTGAAACTTTACAATATAATAACATCTATTAAAGGACATGATGCAACAAAATATTATGCATTATGATACTATGTAATAGGATAAAACACACTGTGGTCAGTGCAATACAGTAGGGTACAATACAATACAGTGTAAGCAGTACGACGTAATATTACACAATGCCGTATAATATGACAAATAATACTATATGATACTATGAAATAGTACACAATGTATAAGGTACACTATGATACAAGAGGACAGGGCTGGGCGATATGGACCAGAAATCATATCCTGATACATTTTAGCTGAATAGCGATATTCAATATATATAACGTAAAAAATACAATGTAAAAGAATGAGGACACCTCTTTTGTACTATATTTAAACATATAGGACTGTTTTCCTTTATACACACAAGTCTTAGTGTGTACTTGAGAGTGCAGTCAGGGGTGGAGGGGAGCAGAGTTGTGGAGGAGCTGAGAGCAGGGGGCGGAGCTTTCAAACTCTATAAACTGTATCACCTCATCCCATCCCTTGCTTTGTTTAAATCCCGTTATATATTCGTATATATCAGTATATCTCCCAGCCGTCCGATACAGTGCACTTGATATTTAATACAATATAAATGACAGTATATAATACAATATATAACACTCAATATAATATAATATATAACCCAATATGATATTATTAAATAGTATACAATCCAATATGTTAGTATATGATGCAGGTCAGCACAACACTGGTATAATGTTATATAGCTATATTATATATAATATATAAAGCAATATATAATGCAAAACAATAGGGCACAGTACAATATGATGTAATATATATATATATATATATATATACACTATATGTGTATTGTTGGATATGATCTCTACACACGTATATTTGAACACTGGTGAGAAAGTGTGTGTTGATTACTCGCACACACACACACACACACGTATGTAGGTCACTGGTGTGTGACTGAGTGTGTGATAGATGCTGCAGCATTGATGGGGGTGGATAAACTGCACGGCTGCCAGTGTTTGGGCTGGTGCTGGCTGAGGAAGCTGGTGTGTGTAAGATTCCTTTCACAGGGAGTGTGTGTCATCACACACACTGAGGACGGAGCAGAGAACATGGCTGCCTTCCACGGTATGTGTGGGTCACAGTGCAGCCTGCTCCTCTCTCTGCTCCTCTGTGCATCGCCCCCTGTGCTTTTGGTAGTGCATTACAGTCTGTCAGAATGAGAGTGTGGATCATTTGAACAGTATAGAGATTTATAGAGCGCCCCCTGTGCTTCGGGGGCTGTATTACAGTCTGTCAGAATGAGAGTGTGGATCATATGATTATTATAGATTATTATAGAGCGCCCCCTGTGCTTCTGGTACTGTATTACAGTCTGTCAGAATGAGAGTGTGGATCATATGATCATTGTAGAGAATTATAGAGCGCCCCCTGTGCTTCTGGTACTGTATTACAGTCTGTCAGAATGAGAGTGTGGATCATATGATCATTGTAGAGAATTATAGAGCACCCCCTGTGTTTCCTGTAATCCATTACAGTGATACTGGAACCTTAATTTCTCTGAAGGAACCCTCCCAAGGGATCAATAAAGTTCTATTCTATTCTATTCTATTCTATTCTATTCTATTCTTCTATTCTAAAAACCCCAGCCTGTGCCTCTGACTGGCCATGTGTTAGAAGCCTCTGGCCCTGCTCCTCTGTTCAAGGGTAACGAAGCCATGTCAATAAATGTGGAGGAATAATCACACTGCACCGATTTTTGAAGACACTTTAGTTTTTGTTTGTGCTCATTCATAGATCAACATACTGGATATCGTGTGTGTAAAAGGGCATCACACACCTAATCAGTGTGATCTTGTGTGTAGTTGCAGCATGCACACAGCGGTGTTTAAATACACCCCCAAACCCCACCTCCTCTGGTGACCTGCTGTATACCAGCGATCCCGTTGAGGGTATGCTGACTCACCTCACCCCCACACTTCTATACAGTAAGAGGGATTTTAGCAGCCTTCTGTTAAATATCAGAAATTGGAGGCTTGAGTGAAGTGAAGAAATCTACCTTAGTTATAACTTAGTTATAATGTAAACTTAACGTTCACAATAGAAATAAAACAGAACTGCACTATTTTAAATGATCCAATATCCATTATGAATTAGATGTATACCCATTCATACCCATATATACCCACCCTGACACATACATACCTACACAGACCCATCCATATCATATATACCCCACTAACCCCATCCATATCATATATACCCCTCTAACCCCATCCACATCATATATATCCTTCTAACCCCATCCATATCATGTATACCCCTCTAACCCCATCCATATCATATATACCCCTCTAATCCCAGCCATATCATATATACCCTTCTAACTCCATCCACGTCATATATACCCTTCTAACCCCTTTCACATCATATATACCCATCTAACCCTATCCATATCATATATACCCACCTAACCCCATCCACATCATATATACCCATCTAACCCTATCCATATCATATATACCCCACTAACCCCATCCACATCATATATACCCATCTAACCCCATCCACATTATGTATACCCATCTAAACCCATCCATATCATATATACCCCACTAACCCTATCCACATTATATATACCATCTAACCCCATCCACATTATGTATACCATCTAACCCCATCCATATCATATATACCCTTCTAACCCCATCCATATCATATATACCATCTAACCCCATCCATATCATATATACCCCTCCAACCCCATCCATATCATATATACCCATCTAACCCCATCCATATCATATATACACATCTAACCCCATCCACATCATATCCCACCTATATCCATTCATACCCATCCATGTCATAAACATCAGTATGCATCCTCACCCATTTATATCTATCTTTACTCGTCAATACTCATCAATACTGTCACTGTGACAAATGCTGAAGCGCTCTTGCTGTTGACAGAACCTGCTACTACAGCCTTGGTATTCGCAGTGTTTAAACCAGCTGAGCATTATGATCCATCTACTGTAGAGAGGAGTTTTTCCTGGCCGTTTTGACTGGGAGAGGTCAGCGTGAGGAGTTTTGAGGAGCCCCACAGCGTGAGCCTATTGAGCAGACTCTCAGCAGATCTCACTCTCTGTGTCTTCGTCTCTGTGTCTCTGCAGTAGCTCTTGCTGAATGAAAGTGTGTGTGCTGCAGTGAGAGTGGGTGTGGTGAATAGTGTAGTACTTTCAGCACGCTGGACAGGGACATCCCTTACACACAGCGTTATGCACACTCGCTGCACTCTCCTTCAGAACCCTCTCAGAGGTCACTGTGTCCTTGGAGTGTTTCACTGAAATGGAGTGTGTGTGTGTGTGTGTGTGTGTGTGTGTGTGTGTGTAGTAGGGGTGGGGTCTAACCCAAAGCTGTCCCAAATAGAGCTCCGTTTGTGGCACTTATTTCCATAAATGTCCAAAAGTATTTGGACAGCCCTTCTAATGCAGCTCTTTTATGGTGCTCCCATCACTGACAGATGCTTAGATGTTCACGCAGATGGTATAGAACAGCTCTGACCCACAGAATGGGACACTCTGCCATCTACACTGGAGGAGACATGTGTAGATGACCCTAAGATCACCATGCTCTGCCCAGTACCGGTGTTATAATGTATTATTTATTTATTTAGATAGATCTTTATTAATATATATTTATATTTTTAGACATTTTAAAGCAGGCTGTGGCGTGTGGTCTGCTGAAAGTGTCTATGAATGCCATATGATGCTTCAAACAGTGGATGTGGGTTATGCAACACACACACACACACACACACACACACACACACACACACACACACACACTAAAGAGGCTGAATGAGAAGGATGTGCTTTTGTATCCTTTCATTGCACAGATGTCCAGAGTGCTTCTGCAGCTTTTTTAGGCAACGCTGGTCACACACACACACACGCACACGCACACACACACACACACGCACACACACACAGTGACATCAATAATGTAGGCGGAGGTTGTGTTTCCTGTGTAATCAGCTGGGCTCACAGCCGGGCTCCCAAGGCCTTTAATCTCCAAAGGGAGAGCAAGGTACACCTAGCCGACTCTGATGGGGCTCTGCAAGCTTAGATTAAGCTCGTTGTGGGGGTGGGGCTGATTGGTGCATTTATTTGATATCTTCAAACCGTCTTTAAATAGAAAGGGGCGTGGCTTTTATCTGTTATTTGTGATGTTCATATTAACTTCAGTGAGAATACGCGGTAACGACTGCAGCCTCTCAACACGCAAAGCAAATTCTTTGGAACAAATGTGCTCTTTCTGTCCCTGTCCGGCATCATCAGTCCATAAGCCTTCACTCACTAAATCCCCCTCCTACCCCCATTTCAGCATTACCCAACCCCTCCCCCACTATCTATCCCCCCGATCATATACCAGCTACCAGCTCTGGGAATTCAGTCGTCCTCTGAGACTCGTCCACCACATTTTTGAAACCACCACATGTGGTTAAACACGCTTGCAGGAGAACCTTCACTGCTAATACTGTTCTGCTCTCTTAAGCCGGGGTTGGACTGGTTTTACCTGGGAAGTATTTTTATTTCAGGACGTCTGGACATGCATGGACGTTTCGAATGCATCCATGGTCATTTTGAGCCGGAAGTTTGACCAAACACTCCTTTTTCTGAGGATATGAGGGAATATTTACCCACATGTCGATTCACAACCTGAGCTCAGTTTATGTCTCTGGGTGAAATTGTCTGGGAATTTTACTGACGGGAACATCGGTTTAAATGCCTGACATTCATTTGGACGGGACTTAAATCACTGAGAACCTGTAGCAAAAATGACCCCGTATGAATAGGGCTTTAGACCCCCAGATGATGATTTGAAAAGGCCCCAATAATAAGCCAGCGCTTAGACAGTTGCGCCACTCAGGAGCCCTGTATTTCACTTACCCATAAGATGGTGAGATGTGTCACAGACCCTTTACGAAAGTTCCCTAGGTCACTTTGTCCTTCACTTTACTTGTGAGGACCCTTATTGAGACATTCGGGAACATCCTGACAATATAGGAATGTGTGAACATGTGACCTCCGTTACAAATGCCGGTTGTGTTGGTTTAGTGCTGAAGACAAAACCAGTTCAGTGTATTTTAAGTTGGTATTTAACCAGTTCAGTGAACCAAACCCTAGTTCTGGAGGTAAACGATACAATGCTTATAAAGTTATAAAATTATGACATGTATGTTACATCAGGATCATAAGTCATGTGACCTCTTTACTACAATAAGAAACACTAACGAGCTGATTGGTTCAAATTCTTGCTGCTTGACCAATATCTCAAAACCGAATCTCAGCTTTTATGGGTTAAATCATTCTATTAACTCTTATTATCATTTCAACCCCTGAAAGGGATTTTAGACCGTCTGATTATACCCCTGTACTTAAAACCGCAACACCGTAGCAAATCCCAGTATGCAGAGTTCTGGTCCTGCCGCTATCTGGGTAGTGTGTTCAGTCACATCCTAAACATAAAGCGTCCCTAGTCCTAACAATAGTGGAACTTTGATGGTGTTAAGAACTGCACAAAGGCAGGTTGTTTTCCTTCTTTGGAACCTTTATAACCAAGTGTTTAATCGTTCAGGTGGTTCTTTGAGTTGTAATGGTTCTGCGTGATATTGGGAAAAAAACCTGACATTGTGATATTTTGTTGTTCTGGATGAAGAAATGAAAGACAAACGACGATCAAATGTGATTTTTGCTGGTAAAATGTAAACGATACATCGTACAAGGCATTGCATGTCCAGCGAAGGTGACTATTGCATTGCTATCCTGGATGCTGAACGACATTGTAGAACCAGCGATTTTTGTTAAAGAACCCTTTAAAGCCCCTTTTCAGGTCAGGGATGACAGATCGCTCACCTCTTAACTGTGGGGTGGGACATTGAGGCTAAATGTGGGAGGTATTCAGGGCTGTTCTTGCCAAACGTCGTCTTCCAGTTGCATTCCAGTACTCAAGACTCAACACTCATCTGTTACAAGTTCTCCTCTCGAGGATGAGGTTGTAACGTTGTCAAACCTAAGTTCATTTGAGATGAACAACAACGTCTCGTAGTCCCTGTTCTGGTGAGTTGGTTCTTGCAACTTAACGTAACTTAGAAGGTTCTCTCCAAGAGGGCAAGGCCATTCTTAACATTCTTGGTATTGAGGAACACTCACAGCCTTTAACCCACGCTCCCTCTCTCTCTCTCTCTCTCCTTTCTCTCTTAAGCTCTGTGGCGCTGAGGGATTATGGGTAGTTTTCTGCTTGAGGGTAAGAACTATAAATACAGAACCTTCAAATTCTTCATTCATGTGCAGCAAGAGGATGTCTCTCTCACACACACACAGACAAGTATTAATAGGAGGTAGAGCCTAATTTTGAACCATTCAGCACATGTCCACCAACCCAATAGGTCCCGGAACCTGAAAAGGAACAAAGCAGGAACCAAAGATTAGTAGGTGTTTCAGCGCAAAACAGTTGCATCTACTGGTGCAGGAATCATGACATAACATTCATCTCAACGCCATCTTCTACGCCTCTTAACGCCTAAATACTGGACTACCTCAACACCCACCACAATATGTGAGGGCTTGGGACTAGATGACGTTCAGACAAGGTGGTCAGCAGCACCGGGGCCCCTCAAGGAACGGTGCTGGCACTGTTCCTCTTCACCCTTTATTCTCACCAACCTGCCACCTCCAGACGTTCTCTGATGACCCCACGATCGTCAGCCTCATAAATAACGAGGAGGACGGACATTACAGACAACTGATTCAGGACTTTGTGGACTGGTCCCTGCAGAACCACCTTCAGATAAATGTAGGGAAGACCAATGAACTGCTGGTGGACCTTCGTGGGTGCAGGCACACCTCCAGTGATCATCCAGGGAATGGACGTTGAGAGAGTGGACTCTTATAAGTACCTATATGTTCACTTAAACACCAAACTGGTCTGGTCAGTGAACACCACTGCACTTTGCAAAAGAGGCTAGAGCAGCACTCCACAACCTGCAGGGAGCACTCCTGAGGACCTTCTTTGACCTTCTTGATCTTTTATGGACGGGTCTGCCGGGGCAGCGGTATTTCTACGGAAGATGGACCACTGCAGACCACGGACCCCCTTTTAACTCCACACAGTTGTTCAGTACAACACAATGTGCAGTACTTCTTGGGTTTTGCTCAGCTCATCAAAGCGCTCCTGTCTGTTACCTTGTGATTTACTGCATGACTTATCGCATGTGATCGCAGCTTCCTCCGATTTTGACTGCTTAGCCTTGTTGTGTTTACCTGGTTTAGTCTCCTGTCTGATCACTGGCTACATTCGTTTCATTCTGGTTGCTGGTTATGGTTTTTGACCCGGACTGGATCTGTCCGGTCCTGATAGCCGGTCCTGTTATTGTTATTGTCAGACGATCGTAGGCTACTCAAATGTGTCTTCTTTGAGATGTAAATATTGACAGAATTTAGATATTAATATGAATTTGACTCTGTTTTGATCAAACATTTACTTTGCTTACCTCTCAGTAATCCTGACTTTTTTGAGCTACAACTGGAAGAACGGAGGGTTATTTGTAACAAATATATTTTTATCATTATTATTTTATGACTTTTCTAATGTATACATTGTGACTTTATTTCTGAAATCTCTAACACTGAGCAAAAAGCACGCAGAACAGACCTTCTTGCTCATTTTCCTCTGACAACCAATATCTGAACCAGTGAAACTTCATTCTCGCCTCTCTGATCAGTCAGAGTCTGTATGCAGGTTGATCATCAGCCCCGCCCTCTCTCTGGATCAGCCGAGTCTGTGTGTAGGTTGACTATCAAACTGCCTCTCTCTGATCAGCCAGAGTCTACAGGCGCAGGTTGGATCATCAGCTCCTGCTCCCCTCTCTCTGATCAGTCATGAGTTCGTAGGGGCTGATCATCAGCCCCGCCCCTCTCTCTGATCAGTCAGAGTCTGTGTGCAGGTTGATCATCAGCTCCGCCCCTCTCTGATCAGTCAGAGTCTGTATGTAGGTTGATCATCAGCCCCGCCCCCTCTCTCTGATCAGTCAGAGTCTGTATGCAGGCTGATCATCAGCTCCGCCCCTCTCTGACTAGTCAGAGTCTGTATGCAGGCTGAGCATAAGCCCTTCCCCTCTCTGATCAGTCAGAGTCTGTATGCAGGTTGATCATCAGCTCCGCCGCTTCTCTGATCAGTCAGGAGTCTGTATGCAGGTAGTTGACATAAGCCCTCCCCTCTCTCTGATCAGTCAGAGTCTGCATGCAGGCTGATCATGTTCACGTGGACAGAGCAGCAAACATGCCCTGAAAGCTCCGACTTGTAAACTGGGATTTAATTCAGTTGAAACAAAAGTGCTTGGCTGAATTATCTCACCGAGCACTACACACAGCACACACAGATATGAAGCGAGTACCGGCATGTCAACTACAATTCCATTTCACGGAATTTTGAAATGAAAGGATGAAAACGGTGTGAATGTGGGGTTTGCTGACCTGCTGAAAAACTTAAAGGAAGGTGCACTACTGAAAACTCCAGCTGAAAACTGGGGTTGGTAGCTGGTTTTTGATGGTTTAAAACTGGTTAAGATGTTTAATGTTGAAGGTCATGGTTGAAAAGCTGGTCATGTAGATAAAACATAACGGCGATGGTCAGCCAACTGGTCAGTTCTCTAGAAGTCTAACGTATGTCGCCTTGGTGATGCTGGTCAACCAGCTTGTACTTGCAGAACAAACACAGATTTTCATCAGATTGTTGAGTAGAGTGTGTATGTAAACACCCAGGTCTGAATGCAGAATCGGAAATGGTTTCAACCAGATTGGAGAAAATCTTTACCCGTATATTTAAGATGCTCTACTGTATGATGGTGATCCAGTCCAGATTATTTGCCTTCCCCAAATTACTGGGATTACTGTGTAAGTGTGTAATTTAACATGGTCATATTAGTGTATAGTCGCAATAATACACTACCTCCTCAGTCCACATGCTTCTTTCACTTTAGATGCTGAATCTGAATCTCTCAGCTTGTCAGCAAATGTGCATGTGTGCACCAAAATGATATTTATTACACTCACAACTGTACACACACACACACACACACACACACACACACACACACACACATATATATATATATATATATATATATATATATGTGCCCACCCATCTGCACAAACACAGTATATATAATAATAATAATTATAATAATAATAATAATAACAATAATAATATTAATATTAATAATAATTATAATATGAAAATAACTTTCTATTGGGATATTTTTGCACAATATTACTGTATGTAGTCTGGTTTAATAGAACATAGACCATTTTATGACATGTAAAATACTAATCATATATATATATATATATATATATATATATATATATATATATATATATATATATATATATATATATATGTATAGTTGTTATATACAGTCCTAGCAGGATCTATAACACGATGAATAGATAATTATGATATTTACACTCCGCCTGTAACACACTCGCTCTGCAGACCAGCCTGTGTGGCTTAATAATTGCACGTTAGACTGACAGAATGCTCATACAAATGGGGACCTGCCTCCAGAGGAAATACCACATGTGGAAACGGCTTTGTCTGTCGTACACTCCCCGCTGCAAGATGATCACATAGCAATTGTTCGGTTGGTCTGTATAATAATAATGTTAATATTCGTATTCCATAACATCATATTACAATGAATATATTACACTGTACACCAATGATCCATAACATTAAAACCACCTCTTATTGTGTAGGGTCCCTTACCTGTGTATTTGGCAAATAAGACTGGTAGAAGAATAATGAACTTTATAGGAACCTGAGATCCGCACTTTGTGGACAGTTACGTGCTGTTTTCTAGGCTCATAACTCAGGATCAGAGTCACCTACAGACACAAACTACTGGCGACTGTTGTCTCACTATTTCATCCCAACTCAATTAAATCCCAGTTTAAATACCAAAGCAGTTTCCAGTGCATGTTTACTGCTCTGTCCACGTGAACATGATCAACCTGCATACAGACTCTGACTGATCAGAGAGAGGGGGGCGGCTGATGCTCAACCTGCACAGACTCTGACTGATCAGAGAGAGGGGCTGGGCTGATGCTCAACGTATGCGCACAGACTCTGACTGATCAGAGAGGGGCGGGCTGATGTTCACTGTACAGACCTGACCGATCAGAGAGGGGCGGCCGATGCTCAACCTGCATACAGACCTGGACTGATCACAGAGAGAGGGGGCGGGGCTGATGCTCAACGTGCGTACAGACTCTGACTGATCAGAGAGAGGGGGCGGGGCTGATGACCATACTGACCCAGGTATTGGGTGAAAGAGGAAAATAAGAAGGGAGGCAATGTTTTCTCTCTGTGTTTGCTCACACAGTGTTCAAATTTCAGAATAAAAGTCCTGAGATACATACATAAATAATAAAAATAATGAAAGGTTGTTTTTTATTTGGGCTACTGCCAAGTGTTTCAAAGACTCCTTGACAGTCTAATTATGACTTTATTGTCAACGTACTGACGTGAAACACATATTGCAACCATCTCATCAAAAGCATTCTTGCATTGAAAGCTCAAAACCACTCTGAGTGATCCATTTTCAACAGCATTTCTGAGATTGAAAGTTGTTGTTTCTAGTTCTTATAAGCAAAATTATAAACATCGTAGGAGGAAGTACATTTTTGACAATCTGAGTACTCTACGATGTCCTGAAAATATGTCTGACTGTCTCCTATAAATGCTTTTCTAATTTTGTGGTGAATAAAAGTACGTCAAGCTGTGTAAACGTCCCGCTAAATTGGCCCCTGGTTTCAATGCCCTTATGTGTGTGAGCTGTATGCTCTAATACACCTCACACACACTCAGTGTGGCTCCCGCTGCGTTTCCCGACATGGTTCCTGAGCTGCTGTGTGCGGTCTAGTTGTTAGCGATGGTGATGATAATCCTGTGGAGTCCGGGTCAGTCATGTGATCATGTTCTGTCGGGGTGATTACAGTCTGTTTGTACTGTTTTTACAGAAAAGGCAGCAAGATCTGATGTGACACTCAACCATGCAGCTGCCGGCTGTGCGTGTCTGTGTGTGTGTGTGCATTTCTACATATGAGTGTGTGTGTATGTGTGCCTGTGCATGCATTTCTACATATGAGTGTGGACTAGACAAGCTGTGTGTGCATTTGCACATCTGTGTCAGCAATGGGTGCAACTTTTAAGTAGCTGAATTCCTTCATTATACGTATAGTATGGATTATTAGCACGTGTGAGTGGTGGTGGGGTTGTGTGTGAGTGGTGGTGGGGTTGTGTGTGTGTGTGTGTGTGTGTGTGTGTTGGGTGGGTTGGGGGGAGGATATGAGCATATGTCCTGATATTGCATGAAAACAAACATGCATGTATGTGTGTGTCACTGCTATGATGCTCTTCTGCTGCTGTTTGATGCCTCAGGTGGGGCTTTATAAATAGAGCACAGTCACTGTGTGTGTGTGTGTGTGTGTGCATGTGCTTGCTGATAGCATACATGTATGTGCAGGGATTGTGTTCTCTTTTTATGTTTTTTTTTCTGTGTGTGTGTGTGTGTGTGTGTCTGTCTGTGTGTGCGTGCACTGGATGCTGTAACACATCTGCTCTTGCTGATTGTGCTCTAGACCGCCCTTACATTGACTGCAATTACTACTAGTGTGTGTGTGTGTGTGTGTGTGTGTGTGTGTGTTGGGGGTGGGGGGGGATTGAATGGGCATCATGACAGCTGTTATTTTGCTGTGTATTCAGGCTGTGTCAGCATAAGTCTTCCTGTAGCTTTGTGAAATGCGAGATCCGTGAGATGCTGTATCTCTATCTGTCTTTGCGCGCGCGTGTGTGTGTGTGTGTGTGTGTGTGTGTGAATTATTCAGTGGTTAACTGAATGCTGGGTTTGTGTGACTCAGTGCTGCTGTGCGCTGGAGTTCTGCTGCAATGCATTTAACTGAAACACACTTTCAGCTGCATGATAAAACACAGCGCAGGGAGAGTGACAGTAGTAAAGGAAATTCAGTAGCTGTGTGTGTGTGTGTGTGTGTGTGTGTGTATAGAAAGTGTGTGCATGTATGTGTGTGTGTCTCTCTCTCTCTCTCTCTCTCTCTATATATATATATATATATATATATATATATATATATATATACATATATATATATATATATATATATATATATTTATATATATTCAAACCTTTGAAGTAACCGACTGGACTGAAGGCGTTCAGGGAGTGTCTGTGTCCTTTTGTCTTGATCGTCTTTAATTCACCCGATTGATCACATCAGCTAATGATCAATCCCTCGCTGAGCTGAATCAGCGTCTGTTAGAGCAAGAACAGCACTTTTGTGTTCAGCCCTGCACTCAGGATGGGGGCCGTTACAGTGTTACAGTGTTACGTGTTACAACTCACTCTCAGACAGCACCGACAGTACAGACCTTACCCTGCTACTGGAACCTGAAACTACACGACCCTCCTCCGATTGCGACATAAAGGAGGCGCTCTCCTCGTGTATGACATCTCGGGTTTCACGTGGTGACTGTAGGAATCCCAGATCATTTTTTCCCATTTCAGAAAAAGGACAACAATGGACCACTTATCGCCAGTTAACGTGGGAGATATGAGGGTAACGTAGCTAAGCAGTAATAGAAGCTTGTAGCCCCACATTTACCGCCGGAGAATCAGGAGAATCACGTGTCTTTTTATGTATAATTTTATCCCAATTTGGAAGGGCCACTTACCCAACCCCGTTCCGACTCTCCCTCTATCACATACGATATTCCCGACACTAGGAGGGTGAAGACAAGCACATGATGCCTCCGATACCTAAACTGCCGTCATTGCACCATGGCTGGGCAGTCGGCACGCTCTGAGGATGTGATATGGGGAGACAGCACCATCCCACCCAGTTCTGCTCTCTCAGACTCCGGCTGCCGATGGCCGATCATGTGACTTGCGCTATACACAGCTCTGGTGTTTTATTTAAATAAACTTTTATTCTATAAAGCCCACAAACTCCAAATAAACTACAGCTAGTTAAAGCTTCAGCCGTGGCCTGGTGCTTAAGGGAACCAGTCCTGTGACTGGAAGGTTGCTGGTTTGAATCCCTGAACTGGCAGGACATGATTGAATTGCTCTTGACCAAGGAACTTAACTTCCCAGCTGCTCCCCGGGCACCGAGGAGAGGACGCTCCACTACTCCGGAAACGTGTGTTCACTTCCACACTTTGGATAGATTATTTAATTGTCCCTGTTTTAATAGTCTGAACGAGACGGTTGGCAGCGCTACCTGTAGCTCCAGTAGAATGTGAGAGTGAGGATGGACATGTCTTGGCTGATCAGACACATTTTGGGGGTAAGTCGTCAGTTGTTTTGGGCGAGTGTCGGCCGTAGAAAAGACGTAATCCATAATTGAATTGAATCAGCGGTGAGCTCTGCTGTGAACTTCAACAAATCAAACAGTTCGTTTCTCCTCGTCGCCCGAGTGCTGGGCTCTGAGGGGTCCCTGTTGGCCAGCTGCATCGTCCTCCTCCCCAGGGAGCAATGCTGCTTATCGGATTCCAGCAGAACCTTCTAGAAAGAGTTTGGCAGTGGCTTTTATTGAGATGAAGGGACAGGCGAAGGTCAGGCCGTTTATGCTCTGTCTCTCAGTGTGCTGCAGTGAGTTGACCATCAAAACCCCTAGAGGAGGGACGCCACTCAGTTCAGCATCTCACATTATGTAACCGTGTGTGTGTGTATGTGTGTGTGTGTGTGTGTGTAGCAGGTCATATTGTTCTGTGTTAAACATTGCAACCACCAAAGCAATCCTGAAAAAGATGCATGAATAATAAACAAAGCACAGCGTCATAATCACCATTATTTCAAATCCAACGTATTTTATTTGTATGGAAACGGTGTTGTTTTGTTAAAGGGTGGGGCTTCGTTTGTAAACAGAAAGCTGATTGGCGTGTTTGTTGACATGCAGGACTATATTCTTGTACAGCAAACTGATTGGACTTTTTTGCTGAAAGGCGTGGAAGCTCTGTTTTACTGCAGAAAATGGTTATTTTATGTGTAATTCTGCTGTGGAGCCACAAGAGGGCAGTAAAAGAGCCACATGCGGTTCTGGAGTTGCACATTGCTGACCCCTGTTCTAGACAAACGTGCAGAAAATCTCACTTACTGCCTAAAGTCACTGTCATTCCCCAACTTTCTAAGCTCTGCTCCACCCTAAATTTCCTTTAACCCCTTAAACCACCTTTAACGGTGTTGCTGGTCATATAAAATTCCGAGTTCTGCTCCAAACAAGAGGATCTGTTCTGCCACTGTCTTGATTTATTTGATTGTGCGAACGCTGAACAGATGAAGACAATGTAGGGAGACAACACACAAACAGGACGACTAGGACTTTTAAGTAACATACAAACGAACAGATCTGAACTCTTGGAACCTGAAAGACAAACAAAGGTAATGCGTGGAAACGATAAACGTACAAACTGACACACAGAACACAGAACAAAGGACTGACAAGGACAGACTGAAACAGAGTTAAATAACAGGACAACACCTGGACCTGATAACAAATGGGCTGGGCAACAAAGGAGACACAGCTGGGAATGGGTGGAGCACGGGCGGAGACGAGACCGAAACAAGACAAGTGCTCAGGAGCACATGGTGGAAAGACGACAAGAGGACGAGACGGGAAGACAAGACTGATATGTGACAATAACAGAGCTGTGATTGGTCAGCCTGATTTTAATGCATCACAGAAAATCACGCAGTGAATTTTTATCAAGCAGAAAACAGTTGGACTCAGGAAACAGCTTCGTTCTGGTTCACGAATGGAATTCTGAAACGTTCTGTGCATTTCCACCAACAAAATTAGGTTCCGGAAGTTGGTTATGTGGGCCTTTGACTTTGATAGCTTGACTAATCCTCAGTCCAAGAAACAGGTGCAATGACTTGTGCAACTACGTGAATTAGTCACCGCCCCTGTACATTGTAGCAGAGATGGTCACTAGGATTCTTCTCCAAAAGTGCTGACCTCTAGGGCTGTTGCACTGGCAGCAGTTTGAAAGCATCGCAAGTGCAGCGTCAGGGGTTCTGCTTATCTTCAACCCCCAAGCACTGATAGCTTCATGGGAAGTGGAGTCCAGTGTTGGGCAGTTAGAGGTAGAAGATTAGATTCTTCATCATGTCTGAAGGTCAGGGTGGACACTTGACCAATAGCTGTAAGTTTCTGTTGTTAAGGATTCAAAAATGAGTTTAGGTCTCTATTCTTAGAGAGAACTGCCATCCTCCCACCGCTCCTCTCTCCAGAGTACTCATCGCTGGAGCTCTTAAGCTGGTTCACACCATCTGTGTGTTGGGGGGTGGGGACGGGGGGGGGGGGGTGTATGAGTGTGTGCAGTAGTGATGCTTTGTATGTGCGCAGAGCAAACCCTACTTGTACAACCGTCGAGTTTCGAGGGTCCGTCCACACGTGAACGGAGGTTTCGTGGATTAGTATTAGAACTTGCTCTCCAAGCATTTTGAGCTGCCACCATCACACCAACCTTCACCATCCCAGCAAGCTGGCAGGGGGACTGAAAGGGACTCTGCATCCTACAGTTGGGACTATTTGCTCAGTGGTCAGATGTAAGCCTGTGTATTTGCTGACCATCACAGACTCATGGTCAGCAGACAGCCTTTGCGTCTCACTTCACGCCTCCTACCATCATTGATTTTGTTTGTTCGTAATAGCTGTCGCCAGCAACCGAGCAGTTAGGGTTCAAGTATGGGTGAGGTGTCGCCCCGTCCACTCTGCTGACTGGCCGCTTCTGATTGTGCTGGCGATAAAGAAATCCACGCTAGTTCATTTTTTACAAAATGCCTGTAAATATCATTTCGTTTCTGCTGAATGTTTCTGTCCTGTTCGCAGCCGAATTCAGACATGAAGTATCAGAACATCAGTGTGAGATACGGAGTGGATGAGTAGAACCTCCACTCAACCTCCGCTGAGTCTTAAAGAATGGAATAATACATATAATATATGATTTTAAAATAAAAATATGTACATTTTTGAACCCTGTAGCTGGTCTGTACACTGTGTACATAAGTCTGGATGAATCGACCAATGAAATTGCTCCAAAAGGACTTTTAAACACTCTTAATTTACATGATCTCTGATTCAAACTTAAGAACATCTTTGCCTTCTGCTGTCAAGTCCCCATTTTGGACATACATGTTTTTCATTGGACAGTGACGATATGCGATCCTTGGGTGTTTCAGACACCCTCGCTCAGGTGACCCAGCCAGGGCTGACCAGACCCCGACTTGAGCCCCAGCAGCGTTGGCCCACTTTTCGGACCTTTAATCCAAATCCACTCAGCAGCTCCCTCTGCAGCCTCTGTGGTGGACTTGACGGCTCTCCTCTTCAACGGCTGTGATACCAAGGAGGGTGTAGGTCTTGCATAAGGAGTGGACCACAAAGCCTTGACATCCAACCTCTGTTGGCTCACAGCGGGCTTTCCAGACACTCCTCCAGCATTCCTCAGCAAGCTTGTGGTATTTGAGCCGGTTGCTCTCGTTGAACACTTCCGTGCGCTTCTCCCAACCTCCAGAAGGAGGACTTCCTCAGGACTTCCTCCAGCACCAGGTCAGCACCATGTCTGGTCTCAAAAAGGTTGGTGTTGCATACAGGAGGTTGAGCTACCTGCCCAGGTCAACTCGCAGTTCCAGGTTTATGGACTTTGTGTTTTAGATCATTGTCATGTTGGAACATCTCGTGCATCCCATGTGCAGCTTCCTGTGTAGTTCACACGTCTTCGAAACATCAGAGATCCACCTCTGCGTTTCACAGTTGGGGTGGTGTACCGATCGTCACAGGCTTTGTTGATGCCTCTCCAAACGGAGTGTTTGGTTCACTTTCGGTCTCATCACTCCAAGTGGCTTTATTGCAGAAATGTTGAGGCTCGTCTCTGCTGGTTGGCTGATTGTAAACGGGCTGCTTAGTGACTGTATTAAGGGCTTCACGAGGGCTTCAAGGGCTTATGAGCTGAACTTTTCAGACCAAGAATCTTCTCAAAACTTGTGTATGAGGTTGTAAGAATCACTCCTTTGACCCTGAATGGTCGGCGGTGTCGGAGCTGAGCTGTGTATCTGCTGCTTTAATTAGACAGCGCTGGTCTAACTAATAGCCGGGCTTGTGTAAGTAATTAATGCGTGTAATGGTGGTATCCTCAGCGGACAGATCCGACACAGCTTGACACGCTGTGACCCCCAAATGCAAACCCACTCCTGCTAATAGCGTGCACGGCCATAAGCCCTTTCGCTGTCCTTTCTGGGGTAATAAGTTCAGGCAGTCTGTGTAATAGTGAACAGGGTGATAAGCTGTGGTTCCTCTGACCTTTTCCATCAGAAGAACTCTGGTTCTTGAACTGGTTCCATTCGGTCTTATAATAATATGTTTTTTAATACGTCGTCAACAGGGGGCGCTGCACAGCGTCAGTGAACGGAAGTGAGAGGATGGTAGTGCGTACAGACTTCCTGCCAGCGTTTGTGCTTCTGTTCTCCAAAACGGCAACCATGGATCAACTTTTGGAGATAAGAAGACGTAGAAGATGTAGAAGACGTAGAAGACGTAGAAGACGTAGAAGTCAGAATTAGTATTCCGGCTAAAATCCCAGTTTAAATGCCAAAGCAGCTTCCAGTGCATGTTTACTGCTCTGTCCACGTGTATATGATCAACCTGCATACTGATCAGAGGGGGCGGGGCTAATGTCACTGAGGGAGGGATTGTTTGCTCTCTTTCACTGCTCACACAGTGTTCAAATTTTAAAATAAAAGTCCTGAGAAGGCATTCTGATACATACATAAATAACAAAAATAATTAAGGATCTTCAGGTTGTTTTTCATTTAAGCATTTTATATTATTAAGTTAAAGATCATATGAAACATTAGGCGTGAAGTAGATTTTTGATCAAAACATGGTCAAATTCATACAAATATTTAAATTCTGTTAATATTTATGTCTGAAATAAGGAGACGTTTCAGTCGCCTAGCTGACAATATCACTATCTGGTATTTGTGACTGTCTCCTATAAATACTTCTACTTTTATTATGAATAAACGTACGGCAAACTACAATAGACATCCTAGAATATTGGTCGAAGGTTCTAAAGGTTAAAGAACCTTTGAAAAGAAACATTTTTAAGAGTGTAACTTCCTTTAATCCTCTGGGGAGGCTATTTAGGACACAGTATTAATTTTAGTGGGATGCACAGTTTTATTTCGGGAGTTAAACCTATAAATACGTGCTAGGGGAGGACATTTGAACATACCAGCTTTAGAGCTCGTCCTGGGCGGCACCGCAGAGCGCCGTTAGGAGACAGATAGGACACATTTACGAGTAATCATGTAGAGTAGATTGATCTCTTGTCCTGGCTGTGCTCTCTCGGTGCTACTCTTGTGCTGTCTCATCTCTTCTAGTGGAAAATTACTCTGCCATCTCTTCGTGTGTGTGTGTGTGTGTGTGTGTGTGTGTGTGAGAGAGAGAGAGAGAGAGAGAGAGAGTGTGTGAGAGAGTGAAGGACACTGTTGAATAGTCTGTGTCTGTGTATGTAGGTGGTAGCCAGTTACCCCAATGTATCTTTGAATTTATATTGGGATTAACTGTTCCACCTTAAATGGTGCAGATCAGGAGGCAGAGTATCCGTGTTTTTAAGGTGGAATTTCAGCTTTATTCTGTGAGATGGATGGATGGATGGATGGATGGATGGATGGATGACTTGAAATTAGCATGATACAACAACAACAACCACAACAACGGTTCTAGGTCAGCCCACAGGAGCACTGTAATGGAGCACCTACAGCGAAACCATACCACTGATCCTGTGGTTTGGCCAGGTTTGGCCCTTGTCAAAGGGGTTCCGACCCATATATTTCATTCCTGATTCCAAAACATCAACTTCAGTTTCACACCTCCTGGCTGCACCTCATGGATCCCCACTTTGCGGACCATGTGGATCGATGTATCCGATCTTGTTGGTCTGCATATGTGTGGATAACTGGGATCAAACCCACGTAGATCAGCAGATGAAACGTATTGTATTATCAGGGGGTTATAAACGCAGTATGATCAGCTCCGGCTCCTGATCTGACTCCTTATATAATTATCACTTCATTCAAGTCAGTGTGGAACGTTTCTGAGACTTTCTTACCTGTCTCTGTAGATTTGATCCAGGCCACACAGGAGTCCAACGTGAACATCCCGCAGATGGCCGACACACTGTTTGAGAGGGCAGGGAATGCCAGCTGGATCGTTGTCTTCAAGGCTCTGGTCACCACACACCATCTCATGGTCCATGGCAATGAGGTGAGTGGCTCAAACACACGTATACATTCATTGTTGAAAATGACCAGGAATACTGTTTACGGAATTACCTGCGGAAAAAGTCAAAGCGAGTACGGAATGATACGCAGTGGATACGGAATCATCTTAAAGGAAGGGAAAGAAAGGACCCACTGTGCTGCACACCTCTGTGTTTAACCCATCCACACAGTGACATACACACATACACCAGTGAACTCACACACTAGGGGGCAGTGAGCGCACATGCCCGGAGCGGTGGGCAGCCCTATCCATGGTGCCTGGTGAGCAGGCTGGGGAGTTAAGTGCCTTGCTCAAGGGCACTGCAGTCACTCCCTGCCAGTTCAGGGATTTGAACCAGCGACCTACCAAGTCCCCGGGATGGTATAATTACGTATAATCTGTAATTAATTAAAGTAATGTATCACAAATGCTGAATATCACTCTTTCTGCTGAACAAGGTGGTAGTGATCCAGTTAGAAGGATACTTTTGGACACTCCTGTTGGGTCTCTGACACCAATCAACGTGCTACGCTGTGTTTTTACAGGGTTTTTAAAGTAATCTTTGATATATTTTGCTCTTTGTTTTAGAGATTCATCCAGTTTCTTGCCTCCAGAAATACCCTTTTCAACCTCAGTAACTTTTTGGACAAGACTGGCTCCCACGGTGAGTAATAATCAGTACTGACCATCCTGTTGTTTAATGGAAAGATGACTGGAAGGGGAAAATGTGGTGCACAAGCAACAGGGACGACCACAGCCTCCAGAGAACTGGGCGAGTCTTCTTTCATTACATCACTTTACATGTAAATGACACTTTATATTTTTTGAAATGATCAACTTTTACAAATGTCCACTTTATTCACGTTGAATAATTAGTTATAAAAAGTTACTAAATATTATTTAAGGGCCCCGGGTGGCTTAGCGGGCAAAGGCGCTACCAGTATGATCCTGGGGTCATATCTCACAAGTGCGCTGCTGGTTGACGCAGGGGTCTGCCGTCCATTGTGTCATATCCGGGGATCCGGCGTTGTCCTCCAACAGCGATGGCTGCCTGGCAACGTTACAAATGGTGGCAGTTCGAAAAGAGGCGGTAGGCTATCGTCACATGACTCGGAGGAGACATGTGGACGACCTCTCCCCCCTAGCGTCGAGAGCAGGGCATGGAATGTGGGAGGCTACTTAGGGAGATGGGCAATTGGCACGTCTAAATTATTAGGGGTGAAAAATTGGAAAAATGGCAAAAATTATAATAAAAAAAATAAAAAAGAATATTATTTAATAAGAATCTGAATCAGTATTATACAACAGTAATTCCAGCCGTGCAAGCTGATTGGTTGAGAAGTGTTTGAACCGTACGAATGGCACTGCTAATTAAATAATAGTGACAGAAACATGAATAGCCTGAGCTAAACAGCAAAGTGAAACTAAACGCTTTTAAACAGTGTGACTGGGAGATGGATTCGCCAGTTTCTTGTCGCCCTGATTGCAGATTTGGTGTTAGTCTCTGACTCCAACTGCTGCTCCAACACTGTTTCCACTTCCTGGGTTGCCAGATTTGAAAACACCATCTAGCAAGCAGGATGGTGTAGCTGAAGCCTAAGAAGGCTTGGCATCCGTTGAAAAAGCTCAATGACCAAAGACGGAATAAAAGGAGTAAATAATGGCAGTGAGTTCGACAGACAGACTCTTATTTTGTACTGATTGTTCCTTTAATATTTACATCTGAAATGAACACACATTGGAGTGGGCTAGGTTCTCTTTATCTCCTATAAATACTTTAGGATGATTTATGGATGGATGGATGGAAGGAAGGAAGGAAGGAACTTCACTGATCCCTTTGGGAGGGTTCCCTGAGGGAAGGAGGGTTATTGCACATTATCAACACTTATTGCACATAGTCCAGTTGTGTTGTGAGGATCAGGTTACAGGTTAGTGGTACTGAACACAGCACTTTGGTCCAGTTCTGATGGTGTGTTTCTTTTTCAGGCTATGACATGTCCACCTTTATCAGGCGCTACAGCAGATATCTGAATGAGAAGGCCTTCGCTTACAGACAGATGGCTTTCGACTTTGGCAGAGTGAAGAAAGGGTGAGTTCACACGGCCTTTTATGCAGCTGTACAGAGTTTCTGTAGCCTTTAGGTCTGTCGATCTCGGTCAACCTAGTGGTCAACCGATAAGGGTTTGTTAATGATGCGAACAATTGATACAAAAACTTTTCTTGATTTTGATAAAAAATTGATTTTGAATTGATAAAATAGCAGATCAATAGTGGCAGCCCTGCACTGGTCCACGTTTCAGTTTCAGCTGTGAAACTGTGACTGGCGGAGCTGGAGGTCAGACTGCTGGAGCTGCAGTAAGGAAAGCCAGATAACGTGCACCAAACCTAAGACTGCTAGAGACACGTACCGCTGGTTTGGCAGCACAACTATTAAAATACTGCTGACTGGAAAGCTTCAGTAAAGGTCATATAACAGGACTGTGTGTGTGTCTGTCTTAGTGCTGATGGTGTGATGAGAACAATGTCTACAGATAAGCTTTTGAAAGGCATGCCCACCCTGCAGAGTCAGATCGACGCCCTGCTGGAGTTTGACGTGAGTCTGTTTCCTGTCATTATTAACCAGTTTATCCCACTCGTTATGGCATTCCCAGTCACTTACTGTGTCACACAATATGAGGCTTGCTTTGTTGGAGGCGAGTGTGTAATGGATGTGACCACATGATGTTCTAATACAATGTGTTTTCAGGTCCATCCAAAGGACCTCGTCAATGGGGTGATCAATGCTGCCTTTCTATTGCTCTTCAAGGACCTGATCAAGTTGTATGCCTGCTACAATGATGGAATCATTAATCTTCTAGGCAAGGGCCTGTTTTTCTTCCACTAAGACAAACGCAGCTGTTAATATATGAATATTTATATCTATATCTGATATAAACAGAGTGGGATATGGGCTGAGCGATATATCGATATTTATATCTGTATCTGGATATAAACAGAGTGGGATACGGGCTGAGCGATATATCGATATTAATATCTGTATCTGGATATAAACAGAGTGGGATACGGGCTGAGCTATATATCGATATTTATATCTGTATCTGGATATAAACAGAGTGGGATACGGGCTGAGCGATATATCGATATTTATATCTACATCGGGATATAAACAGAGTGGGATACGGGCTGAGCGATATATTGATATTTATATCTGTTTCGGGATATAAACAGAGCGGGATACGGGCTGAGCGATATATCGATATTTATATCTACATCGGGATATAAACAGAGTGGGATACGGGCTGAGCGATATATCGATATTTATATCTGTATCGGGATATAAACAGAGTGGGATACGGGCTGAGCGATATATCGATATTTATATCTATATCGGGATATAAACAGAGCGGGATACGGGCTGAGCGATATATCGATATTTATATCTACATCGGGATATAAACAGAGTGGGATACGGGCTGAGCGATATATCGATATTTATATCTGTATCGGGATATAAACAGAGTGGGATATGATTTTTTTGTCCATATCGCCCAGCCCTACTTCATTAATTATTAAGGATTGTAAATTATTGCTTCTACTTACAGGCCATCTCTGCCTGTGTGTTTTATGTAGAGAAATTTTTCCAGATGAAAAAAGGACAGTGCAAAGATGCTTTGGAAATCTACAAAAGATTCCTGACGAGAATGACCAGAGTTTCAGAGTTCCTCAAAATAGCAGAGGTAAGACACTGAAGACACGTTCTCTTAATATGGTTTTGAATGTTTGTGTGTTTTATGAAAACCCGCAGAGTAAGGATTGATATGAGACATCCATGGATGTCCAGTTTGGGGCCATTTTGTTATGCTGAGTACATTTCTGACCACAAGACCAGTTAAAATATTCAGCTTTTGCTGGTAACTGGTTTCTAAACTGGTCTAAACCAGGCGTTGATTGTCAAGCTTATTGAAAAGCTGCTCATCCAGGTAAAAACATACCCTGTTACTGGTAAGACTACCAGTAAGCTTAGCTCTTGACCAGCATAGTGTTTATTTGATGGATGGCCTCTCAGCATGACTAACCAATCAGAGATCAGCTCATACACTGATAAGCCATAACATTATGCATTCCTCCTTGTTTCTACACTCACTGTTCGTCTTATCGGCTCCTATATTTCTATAATTCAGACTGTAGTTCATCTGTTTCTCTCCATGCTTTATTCTCCTCCTTTCACCCTGATCTTCAATGATCAGGACCCCACAGGACCACCACAGAGCAGCTATGATGTGGGTGGTGGGTCATTCTCAGCAGTGCAGTGACACTGACATGGTGGTGGTGTGTTAGTGTGTGTTGTGCTGGTACGACTGGATCGGACACAGCAGTGCTGCTGGAGTGTTTAAACCCCTCAGTGTCACTGCTGGACCGAATACAGTCCACCAACCAGAAACGTCCAGCCAACAGCGTCCTGTGGGCACTGATGAAGGACTAGAGGACGACCAACACAAACTGTGCAGAAACAGATGATCTTCTGTCTCTGACTTTACATCTGCAAGGCGGAGACACTCGGTAGGGATGTCTAATAGAGTGGACAGTGAGTGGACACAGCGTTTAAACACTCCAGCACCACTGCTGTTTCTGATCCACTTGTACCAGCAACACACACTAACACACCACCACCGTGTCAGTGTGACCGCAGTGCTGAGAATGACCCACCACCCACATAACAGCTGCTCTGTGGTGGTCCTGTGGGGTCCTGATCATTGAAGATCAGGGTGAAAGGAGGAGAATAAAGCATGGAGAGAAACAGATGAACTACAGTCTGGAATTATAGAACCACAAAGTGCTCCTGTGGTCAGAGGAGCTGATAGGATGGACAGTGAGAGTAGAAACATTATGGTTGATCAGTGTCTAACTGAGCTAAGATGGTCAACCAGCTGGAGATGTTTGTTTCCGCTGAATGCCAGTTAATTTGCCCCCTTTTACCCCAAAGTGTTTCCATTATCTTAACTGGTCCAGAGAAAGTGTCCAGTCTAATGCTCGTTCTGCCATTTAAAAATCATGTGTGTGTTTTTTGGAAACCCGGTGTTCAATATTCAATATCACACGACATTCAATATTTTTCCCTGTAAAACTAACGTCCTTTTCTCTTCACAGCAAGTCGGAATTGACAAGAATGACATTCCGGAACTTACTCAGGTACGCTGATGTCGTAAATTTGATTTTAGGTTTCATTTTGATTTTGCTTCCATTGTCATTCTCTCCATATAAGTACTAACATAGCATGTCAGTGTTGTGGTGTTCTTTAACGTGGTGGTTGCATGTGTAGTTGGGTCTCAGTCTACCAGTCCCAAAATTCCCCCTCTTGCTCAGCGTCCAGAGAGCGTAGAGTTAGCGTTGATCAATCACAACCATCCATTCACTGACTTCCTCTGGTCATCTCGTTCTCATTCTTTGGACGTGGACAGAGGAGTAGTAATGTCAGGGTTTCTCAACCTGTGGGCTATGCACCAGCGGTGGACAGTGAAGCGCTGTTTAGCGGTCCGCAGGCCCGTCCTCAGGGGGAGGAAGTAGTGGGCCAGTAAGTAAAAATTGAGAAATCACACATTATAAGCATGAAAAGAAATGAACAACTAATAACTCAACACAACTCAGACTACCCCATATTACCCCATATTACCCCATATTACCCCATATTACCCCATATGTGATGGACTGTAGACACGGGGCTGACGTGCAGACGTCCTTACTGCTCTGTATTGGGAGGTACATTTGGGAGATGTTTTTATGACACACTATTTTTTTAGGTTGTTTTTTAGCCCTTTGTCATTATTAGTGCCAGCACTCGAGAAATAACTGCAGTAGCAAGCAGATGACGGTCTGCTGGCTCGCTAAGGTTGGCAACCCATTGACTGTTTGCCGCTGCTGGTCCACCACAGAAACAGATTTTAAATGCAAATAGAATTTTATTTCAGAAAATTAACTAAAACAAATCTTATCAACAAATTTGAGTTGGAAAGTAATAATGAGTAGGCCTGATATACAATTTTAATCTATTTAATCCCAATTTTGTCCCCAATTTGGAAGAGCCAGTTACCCAACCCTGTTAAGACTCTCCCCCTGTCACATACAAGGCTCCCGACACTAGGAGGGTGAAGACAAGCAAATGCCTCCTCTTATACACGTGAAGTCAGCAAACTGCCGCTCATTGCTGGGCAGCCAAGAAACCTGGACGAAAGCGGCAAGCAGCATGACCCGGGATTTGAACCTGCGATCGTCGGCTCACAGTGCCAGCGCCACTTTGCCCTCAGTGGACCGACAGTGGTCCACTATCCTCTTGCCCTCTGGGTAACTGTGGAAGTTAGTCATAATAAATCTACCATTTCAGACTTTACGCCAGCAGGGGGTGTTTTCATGGGTCCATTCCGTCCTCCATCCAGCCAACGGCGGTGGCTGCCCTGACGATTGACGGTTTGATGATGTGCCCTGTGTTCTTGTTGCAGAGGTGCAGATTGATCACACAGGCTGAGAGAGTGAGTAGAGTGTAGTGCACACAGCTTTCAGTGGAAACGCAACCGTGACGAGAGGGAGAAGGAGAGAGAGAGGGGCAGATAGTGCTAGTGAAAAACAAATGCACACCAGCCCTCTCTTCCCTAACGAACGTGGATGCAACTGAAGTGTATCAAGGCCGAGAATCGGCGCTTGCAGGGGAAGATGTGGCCCAGATTACCTGCTTCAGGCCCAGCGTTTGCGTCAGCAATAGGGTTTCCACAACCATCGCAACCCTTAAATGTAAACCTTGAGTCCTTGGTGCCCCGTCACGACACCCAAGTCTATTTTGATCAGCGTGTTTCACCAAATTTTAAAATACAATCAAGCATAAGTGTGCATTCTTTTGCCTCTTTCACACTTTCATGGCAGATAAATGTGGGCATTGAGCAATTCCTTGACCAATGCTGGGTCGCTGACCTCTTAAGATATGAGTGATTGGGAAACACTCGTGCATTTAAGGGTTGTCTTGTTAATGTCCATTTAACAAAAACATTTTCACAATTTGTGAACAAAAGCTCCAGAGTAGGGCCTGACTGGTGGTTTGAGAAGCAGCCTTGTGACCGAAAGGTCGCTGGTTTGCAACCCCGAACTGGCAGGACTTGACTGAAGTGCCCTTGAGCAAGGCACTGAACGCCCTGGTGCTCAGGATAGGGCTGCCCACCGCTTCGGGCACGTGTGCTCACTGCCCCCTGGTGTGTGAATTCACTAGTGTGTATGTGTACGGAGGACTAATTCCCATTTGTGCAAAACACAGTGGGTGAAATCAGTATAATTACACTGGGAATTGAACTCACAGTTCCTGACAACAGGGCAAAACCATGACCAGATGTTGAGGTTTCTGAGGTTACTGAGGAACCCAGTACGAAACCACTCAAATACAACACTCTGAACTCGAAACACCAGCAAAAGAAAACAGTATGTTCAGTCTTTAGCATCACCACGTTACAATAAGATCAAACAAATACGTAGTGTCCAGAAACGTTCCTCCTGTCCTTATGTCTGACCACCATGGAGCAAAGCACTGTTTACCTCCAACTACTGCAGTGCACAATATGTCCAAATGTTTTTGGACACCCCTTCTAATGAATGCAGCTACTTTGAGTCACACCCGTTGCTGACATTCACACACAGCTTGTCTCGTCCCTGTAGAGAAGAACTGCGGAGAGAGTAGGACTCCCTGGAACCTTCTCCCTTTTTGGCACCATGTCTGATACCAGGTGTGGGCAGGAGGGGTATAAATGATGATGGTGCTCATTCCAGTACTTTCGTGATGAGTTAGGAGTTGGCGACGATGCGGGATGGCTATCATCCAACATCCTGACCTCACGAATGCTCTTGTCACTATTTGCAATCAAATCCTCACAGCAAAGCTCCAAAATCTATGGAAAGTAGAGACAGTTTTGTCTCTATAGTGTATAATCGTGTGATTAAAAATAGATATAGAACATTCTATGGGCAGATATCGGCGGTTAGCCCACTAAAATTGGTATTAACCACATTGTTCCCATATCGGTCAGGCCCTACTTCAGAGTTTAAATGTGCTAAAGGCTTCATTCTCTAGGGTGGAGGTTGTGGAAGCTCTGCAGACAGGTTTAAGGATTGTTTCTCCAGTGCGTTGGGTTTGTCTGATGGCTTGCTGCCAAAGCATGCTCTGATGCTGCGAGTTGGCAGTCAGATTGACCTAGGTGTGGGTCAGCGTCTGGGTATGCCGGTGGGAGACATGCATGGATGTGCAAATTCATAATATCTTGTCCCCGGTGTGTCCAGAAGGGTACATCTTCAGTACATTTAGATAGGGTGCATAACTCTAAATATACAGTGCCCTCCATAATACATAGGACAAAGGCACATTTGCCCTTGATATGCTCTTCTGCCCCACAGCTTAAAATCCCAAATGAAACCAATTAGACATGGTTAAATGATTCATTCCTGAATTGAATTTAAGGTGCAATTTGGCTTCAGGTGTGTTCCACTGCTCAATTAGTGCAGGCACTGGAGGCACCTCGGCTTGCTTCTGAGCTTTTGAAGACCTGTGGAGTTTGGAGTTGCCATTGTTCAACCCGAGGAGAAGAACTGCGCCATTTAAAATCAAAGAAGCAATGAAAGCGTAACACAAATCAGTCAGACCCTGGGATTAAGGTTACCAAACCTCACCGAAGAACACCATTAAGGAGAACACACTGGTGAGCTATTAATCGCAAAGGGACTGAGGCCAAGGAAGACCTCTACTGCTGATGGCAGAAGAACCCTCACTAATCTACAGAAAACTCCTCAGCTGTCCAATCAGGAACAGTCTTCAGGACATTTGGTTGACGGTAGGAGCATAGGGTGGCCCATGATCCAGAGCATACCAACTCATCTGTGAAACGGGGTGGCTTGGTTAGGGTATGTACTGCTGTTCTTCATCTTCCATCAGGACAATGACCCTAAAAATACAGCCAGAGCTACATCGGACCGGTGCCCAGTCAAAGTCTAGACCTAAATAAAGAGTTGATATCTAAAGAGTTGATAATTGCTGTCCATAGATGCTCTTCCTCCCATCTGACTTAAGCTTGAGCTATTTTGCAAAGAAGAATGAGCAACAATGTCAGCGTCTAGATGTTCAAAGCTGGTAGAGACGTACCCCAAAAGACTTGCAGCTGTAATTGCAGCCAAAGGTGGTCCTATGAAGGGTACATATACTGTATTTTGGGGGCTTAATATAAAAGCCTTGGAAGCTTCAATATTGGAAGCCCTTCGTGAAGCTTTGTTGTCAGGTTTATTCTGTGAATCTATGATACGTCTGGGAGATAAGAACCTCGTTTGTCTTATTCTTTAGTACTCGGCTGCTGGATATGCATGGCATGTGTTCACCGGTGGCCCTGTGATTTATCCAGCTAATGAGAGGCTTTGTATCTCTGATGTGCCTGAATGCATGACCAAGCATGCTGCAGTGCATCGTGAGATGCTGGACTAGAGCTTGGGGAGCATTCAGCAGATCGTTTGCAAGATGTTGAGATCAGTGTTTCTCAAAATCCGTCCTGAATGAAGACCCCTATGCTGCACATTTCAGTGTAAGTGTGTTGCTGTATTGTCTCAATCCCGTCTTTGGGACACAATGGAGGTATTAGTGCAGAAAACACTAAAACGTGTCGTGCAGGGGGGATTCCGGAGCTGAATTGAGAAGCACAGGTTTTTTATGGGATGGCATCTGCTCTCCTCATTTTATCGCCGTCTAATGTTCCACAGTTCACCGCTGAATGCAGTCAAACTAACATTTAGCTTTCAGAAATGTTAGGCTCCTTTTCTTCTGGTTGACAGGATTATCATCTGTAGGACTGCAGAGCTGTGGGGTTTATGCTTGCTGTGTTTACATGACTGGATGTTGTATATTTGTAGGCCCCTGAGAGTCTGCTGGAGTCTCTGGAGACACATCTCAACACTCTGGAAGGAAAGAGAGGGTAAGTACTGTCGTGTTTAGATATACTGCTGGGTTTTAGAGTGATGCTCAGTATTGGTAGTGTTGGTTTAGTGATGTTAGTATTTTGAGATTAGAGATGTTGGGTAGTGTTGGTTTAGTGATGTGAGTATTTTGAGATTAGAGATGTTGGGTAGTGTTGGTTTAGTGATGTTAGTATTTTGAGATTAGAGATGTTGGGTAGTGTTGGGTTTATTTATGTGAATACTTTGAGATTAGAGATGTTGGGTAGTGTTGGGTTTAGTGATGTGAGTATTTTGAGATTAGAGATGTTGGGTAGTGTTGGGTTTAGTGATGTGAGTATTTTGAGATTAGAGATGTTGGGTAGTGTTGAGTTTAGTGACGTGAGTATTTTGAGATTAGAGATGTTGGTAGTGTTGGGTTTAGTGATGTGAGTATTTTGAGTTTAGAGATGTTGGTAGTGTTGAGTTTAGTGAAGTGAGTATTTTGAGATTAGAGATGTTGGTAGTGTTGAGTTTAGTGATGTGAGTATTTTGTGATTAGAGTTGTTGGTAGTGTTGAGTTTAGTGATGTGAGTATTTTGAGATTAGAGATGTTGGTAGTGTTGAGTTTAGTGATGTGAGTATTTTGAGATTAGAGATGTTGGTAGTGTTGGGTTGGTTCTGAGCACGTTTGTTGGTGTAGACGATTTGAGGAGAGGTGAAGTGTCTCCAGTGTATGGACAGTAACCGTTTACCAAATCATTAACACTGAGATATAATCAATATAATTATTGATTATTGATTATGAATTGAATGCATTAACCCTTTCCTCCCCTGTCTTTTGTTGACAGTGACGAGTAAGTATTTAATGGAATGGATGTTACGAGGTTTTCTTTTTACGTTTGTATGTTTTTTTCTTTGTTTTCTTCATTGCTGTGAACTTCACTTTGCAATTCTATGGATTGAATTCTTGAACTTCCGTTTTTTGGGAGCAGAGCAGTGAAGTTCAGTTGGCTGCAGATCTATAGAATTGGTGTGAATATCGTTTTTGGTTGGGTGTAAGTGTAATCGTCCCGTTTGTGCCAGAATAGAACAAACCCGAGGTTGACCAATCGGATCGCGTTCAGTTTGCTTTATTTTGATGTCCGGTATGAATTCTGCTGATCTGCGGTGTTCATCCGACCATCTCCCAGCGTTTGTGCTGTGATGTCTCCTGTAGCTGTGCATGCCAGCCAGGAATACCGTCCTTTTATAGGAGCGAAATCTTTACCCGAGATTTCCGGGGGCCGGTGTTCGGTCATCAGCGTTGGAGGAACGGAGAGATGCATTGATATGGTTGTAAACTGAATGACGCCTTCTTGCCTGCTGTTGAGCTGCATTTCCTTCATAGTTCTAGATGAATTGTTGTTCTCTGGTTCATACGTTCTCGCTTGTTCTACTTTTAGGTCACCGACTAAGGTAAGTAAGTCCTTTGATCTCATTCCGAGTCCGATTGATTATGTAATAAATGTGCTAATTGCAGCTGTAAGTAAACGTTAATAAGTAATCATACTGCAGTGATGATAATGAATGTGCATAATGACGCCGTCGTGCGATAATCGGTGTAGAAAGTGTCCGCAGCCAGTAACGGGACTCCTGTTGGAACCCCCGTGAAGACGGTCGAGGCCATCCCTGTGCCGGTCAGTGCAGCGGCTGCTGCCCCCCAGGCACCTGCAGCTGAGCCTAAAGCAGCACCGCCTGCAGCGGCGGCGGCGGCAAAGTGAGCCAGCACTGCACCCCTCCATCACTACACCCCTCCATCACTACACCCCTCCATCACTACAGCCCTCCATCACTGCACCCCTCCATCACTACACCCCTCCATCACTACAGCCCTCCATCACTGCACCCCTCCATCACTGCACCCCTCCATCACTACAGCCCTCCATCACTACAGCCCTCCATCACTACACCCCTCCATCACTACAGCCCTCCATCACTGCACCCCTCCATCACTACAGCCGTCCATCACTGCACCCCTCCATCACTACACTCCGCCATCACTTTACTACCCTACTTGTTCTTCTGTCCATCCCTGTTCTCCTATTTCACTCTACTCATACATCACATCAGTAAAGTCCAACATGACTCTACCCTCCAATAACTCCATTACTCCATCACCTTCTCCAACCTTCTGCTCCTCAATCACTCTATCCCTGTACCCCTCTTTTACTCAGTACCTTACTTCTCCCTTGCAGTCACTCTGCACTCTGCACTCCCCCATCATTCCATTATTCCATTCTTCTATCACTCTACTCCTCCGTCACTTCATCCAATCTCCATCAGTCCATTTTTATAACTCTTCAGTAGCTATAGTCCATCACTCTATTACTCCATCATGCTTCTCCCTTCTCCGCCATCACCCCAACACTCCACACTTCCAGCACACTACACCTCCAGTAGGGTTCACATAGTAATCTCTCTCTCTCTCTCTCTCTCTCTCTCTCTCTCTCTCTCTCTGCAGCAGTGGGTTTAATGATTTGGTGGACTTTGATTTGCTGGCTCCCAGTGGAGGTGCCTCAGCAGCTCCCACAGCATCCTGGGGAGGTACAACCAGTTTCTCTCTCTATCAGTTTAGTTTTTTATCATTATATATTATACAGCTCCCCTCAAACTCTAGTTCCTCCTCTCTTTCACTCGTTCATCCACAAAGAGTGCGCACACACACACACAGTTGTCACAGTTGAGCTCCCACTCTAATCATTTGTGCAGCAGCGCGTCCCACCCATAGCTTTAGGGGTGAATTAAACAGGCTGTGTGGAATAAACTCACTCTCTCACACTTGAGTGTGAACGTGTGAATATTTGTGTCACAAACTTTTCTTTTGCTTTCTTTTTCTCTTTTCTTTTTCTCCCTTCACCTCTGACCTCTTTCCTCTGCGTTTGGCTTTCTCTCTGCTGTTGACTCAGATCTTCTGGGTGAGGGTGAGTAGAGCCTTCCAGCTTTCACTGGCCATTATATCAGAAACACCAACCACATAGGTGCACTTTGTTGGTGGTCAGTTACAGACTGTGACCCCTCTGTCCACGGTAATAAGCATTCTCACACTCTTCTCTTCTCTTCCAATTTCCATTCTTCTCTTCTTTTCTCTTCTCTTCTCACTCCCTTTCTTCTCTTTTCTTCTCTTCTCTTCTCTACTCTTTTGTCTTCTTTTCTCTTCTCTTGTCTTGTCTTGCCTTCTCTTCTCACTTCCTCTCTTCTCTACTCTTCTCTTTTCTCACTCCCTTTCCTCTCTTCTCACTCCCTCTCTTCTCTCACTCCCTTTCTTTTATTCTCTTCTGTCACTTCTTCTCACTCCCTCTCTTTTCTCTTTCTTTTCTCTTCTTCTCTCTCTTCTCTTATCTTCTCTTGTCTTGTCTTGTCTTCTCTTCTCTTCTCACTCCCTCTTTTCTCTACTCTTCTGTTTTCTCACTACCTTTCCTCTCTTCTCCTTCTCTTCTCTTCTCTCACTCCCTTTCTTCTCTTCTGTCACTCCCTTTCTTCTCTCCTCTTCTCTCTCCCTCTCTTTTCTCTTTCCTCTCTTCTCTTCTCTCTCTTCTCTTCTCTCTCCATTTCCTCTTCTTTTCTCTCCTCTTCTCTCTCTTTCTTCTCTTCTCACTCCATTTTCTCTTCTCTCCTCTCTTCTCTCCTCTTCTCTCTCTTTCTTCTCTTCTCACTCCATTTCCTCTTCTCTTCTCTCCTCTTCTCTCTCTTTCTTCTCTTCTCACTCCATTTCCTCTTCTCTTCTCTTCTCTTCTCTTCCATTCTCTCACTCCCTTTCTTTTCTCTTCTGTCACTCCCTTTCTTCTCTTCTCTTCTCTTCTCTTCTCTTCTCTTCTCTTCTCTTCTCTTCTCTTGGACTCGCTCCTTCTTTCTCACTCCCTCCAGACTCTCTCTCAGCTCCTGCCGCAGCTCTGCTGTCAGAGTCCGACTCCGCTGCTCCGTCTAGTTCCGCAGAAGCAGGCACTGCAGCTGCAGCTGAACCCGCAGCTAACGCAAACGCTAGCACTGCTCCCCCAGCAGCTCCAGCCTCACTGTCCACACCTGCCCCGACCACCTCCATCTCAGACATGGACCTGTTCGGAGGTCAGTCAGTCACAAGGCTAGTCTAGACTAGATTAATGACCAGAACCACCCACTTCCTTCCAGTCGAATCAGAAAGCCTTGCAGACCTTCCAGAGCACGGAGCTGAGGATGAGACTCCAGCACTCGTTTTTATCTCTAGCTCATCTGAAGAGGCAGCTTCCTTTACTCAATCCTGACCAGCTCTCTCTCTGTGGGTGGGTGGGTGGTTGGGATGGTCCTCCCTCTGCCCCATCTTTCAGTGTGGAGGACCATAGCCAACGTCCTGGAAGAAGAACATGCTGGCCTATATTCTAAATATTGTTCTTTAACATGGTTGCACTGCTGTGGCTCTGAAATAATAATGAAGCACATCCCACTGCTCTGATTTCAAATCAATAAATAATTCAATACTAGTGAGTCAGTGAGTCAGTCAGTGAATGGGTCAGTGAGTCAGTCAGTCAGTGAGTCAGTCAGTCAGTGACTCAGTGAGTAAGTCAATGAGTGAGTCAAGCAGTGCATCACTGACTCAGTAAGAGTCATTTTGTGAGTTAGTGAATGAGTCAGTGAGTCAGTGAATGGGTCAATGAGTGAGTCAAACAGTCAGTGACTCAGTGAGTAAGTCAATGAGTGAGTGAGTCAGTCAGTCAGAGAGTGAGTGAATGAGTCATTTTGTGAGTCAGACAGTGAATGAGTCACACAGTCAGTCAGTGAGTTAATGAGTGAACCAGCTGCTGAGTCAGTGAGTCAGTTAGTTAGTAGATCAATGAGTGAATCTGTGAATCTCCAGAAACACTTCAGACCAAAAAAAAAACGCTGCACGTAGAAAATAAGGACTTTTTAACAGCTGTCCACTGAAGTGACCATCGTGCATGAAAGGGTTCATCAGTCAGGTGTCTCCAAACTTTTGTCCTCTTTAAGCAGTGGCCGCAGTTTCCCCCAGAAATGAAAGAGTTAATATTGTTTTGGATTTTGTTTCATTTGGTCCCCGTTTTTCTCCAAACGCAGCTTTTCTGCGACTGAATCCGCGACCTTTTCTGAACCCGACAGACGGACATTTTACCCCCTGTCTGATTCAGAGCTCTGCTGGTCAGCTGTCACACAGACTGGACAGTGTCCAGGTCACTGCTTTGTAGGTGTGGACACACGATTCAAAGGTCAATGCAAGCCTGAAAGGAAATATAGTTTCCTCTTCTTACCCCGGATGTAGACGGGGGTCGCTGGTGTCTGAGGTTTGCTCTGTGCGGACATGGTCAGTAAACACAGCCTGGACAATGCTAGCCCAGCCTCCAGACACCGAACATGTTTGGCGACTCCGTCACTGTGCAAAAGGCTTCGATTCTGTCTGGACCAGTGACTGTATAATAAACATCCACATCTCTCTAATGTGAAGCCATCACAGGTCAAGAGCCTCTGATGATTAGCTCCGCCCATTCCCATTCACTTCAATGACCAAACATTTCAGTGTCACACAGCTCCAGGGGCATGGGGTTGTGGGTTCGATCCCCACTCAGGTTGCTGTCTGTTCCCCCGATGTCCACGGGGGTACTCCGATTTCCCTCAGTTGACCGTACTAAATTGCCCCCTAGGTATGACTGCGATAGACTGGCGGCCTGTCCAGGGGGTCCTGCCTTGAGCCCAATGACTTCAGATGGGCTTTGGATTGATGCTGACCCTTTTCAGGAAAAGGCAGCTCAGATAATGACCGACTGATACTGTCTTTCCATCTCCTCTCTCTAATTCCAGAAGGTTTTTCAGCTTTAATCATCAAACGCGGAGTGATTGACAGTTCGGGAATTTGAGAGGGCGGTCCCAGGCTTCCGCGCTCTGCGGGCGGCTCTGCCGGACGATTTTGGCCTCGTTTTTACAGAATGGAACTGTGTCGTCCATCTTTCACACAGTCATTGGTCTGGACAGTAAACAGTGTTCAAAAGCTTCAACATTACAGTAAATACAAATAAAAACACCCAGTTTATTTGTAAATGTGTTATAGATTATAAGAATATTCTGATATTATTTAGCTTTACAGGTAGACACTCTGACCACTGACTATGTTTATATGGGTTTATTCTAATGTTATATAGAGTTAATTACAGGTAGACACACTGACCACTGACTATGTTTATATGGGTTTATTCTAATGTTATATAGAGTTAATTACAGGTAGACACACTGACCACTGACTATGTTTATATGGGTTTATTCTAATGTTATATAGAGTTAATTACAGGTAGACACACTGACCACTGACTATGTTTATATGGGTTTATTCTAATGTTATATAGAGTTAATTACAGGTAGACACACTGACCACTGACTATGTTTATATGGGTTTATTCTAATGTTATATAGAGTTAATTACAGGTAGACACACTGACCACTGACTATGTTTATATGGGTTTATTGCACAGTTCTCTATATTTGGGGTAAAAACGTCGGCACTTTCAATCTGCATGAAGCACCTTTTCTGTTCCTGCTTACAGTCAGACTCTGTTTTTGATCATTGAACCTCTCTGCCCTCTCTCTCTCTCTCTCTCTCTCTCTCTCTCTCTCTCTCTTTCTCTCTCTCTTTCTCTCTCTCTCTCTCTCTTCTCTCTCTCTCTCTCTCTTCTGCCCTCTCTCTTGCCCTCTCTGCCTCTTTCTCTGTCTCTGCCCTCCTCTGCTCCCTCTCTACTCCCTCTCTCTCTCTCTCTCTCTCTCTCTCTCTCTCTCTCTCTTTCTTCTACCTCTCTCCTCTCTTGATCTCTATTGGTTTTGTTTGTTTGTTTGTTTGTTTGTTTGTTTTGCCTGCGCACGCCAGACGTTGCCTCCCCGGCACGGGTCAGCTGATGGTGGGGCCCTGCAGCCGCTGCACATGCTGGATCTGGTGGGTTCAACGCTGGACGTGTGCGTGTGTGTGTAGGTGTGTGTGTGGGTGTGTGTGAGGATAGTACAGTTAAAGCAGGTTGTTGCGCCTGTGTGTGTGTGTGTGTGATGGGACGGGAGTTGGAGAAGTTTACGTCTACATCAGAACACCCTCCAGCATTTTTGCTTTGATCACATGGCTTTAGTTGAAGATGCCTGCATTGGCGCCCAGCTTCCTGGGCTGCCCTCTACTACTTTCATAGTAAGACCCATCAGGACAAGCTCCTTCTGCCCTCTCCTCTCCACCTTCTCAACTCCACCTGTGTTTCAGTGAGAGCTTCAGTCTGACAGCGTCAGGCTGCGCTCATTGAGGTAAACTGCACTGAAAGCTGTCTCACTGTTGTAGCTAGAAGCTGCAGAAGGAGGTCACACACTGAACACGCAAATGCACTATGACAAAAAGTATCCAGACACCTGGGCTTATTCCCCTCTTCAAAAAAAAAAAAACCTGTCTGAAGGGGTGTCAACAACCAGCTGGACATAAACAACACGTAACCACAACGTGAATAAACCGCCTCCAAACATGTCTGTCCCACAGACACACTCTCAACGCACACTAAACACACACTATAACACACGAAAGCACACAGACACACTAAACACACACTATAACACACGAAAGCACACAGACACACTCTCAACGCACAAAAGCACACAGACACACTCAACGCACACTAAACACACACTATAACACTCGAAAGCACACAGACACACTCTCAACGCACACTAAACACACACGAAAGCACACAGACACACTCAATGCACACTATAACACATGAATGCACACAGACACACTTTCAACGCACATTAAACACACACTATAACACACGAAAGCACACACTGAGGCACACAGGCACACTCAATGCACACTAACACACTATAGCACACACTGATGCACACAGACACACTCTCAATGCACACTAAACACACACTATAACACGAAAGCACACACTGAGGCATACAGACACACTCTCAACGCACACTAAACACACACTGTAACACACGAAATCACACGCTGAGGCACACAGACACACTCTCAATGCACACTATAACACACGAAAGCACACACTGATGCACACAGACACACTCTCAACGCACACTAAACACACACCAAACTCACCGTAAACACATTAAACACAATACCGGCACACCTGAATTCACACCTAACACACGTTAAACACACGTTAAACACACTTTAAACGATGTTCGCACACTCAAATATACACCCAATGCACACCGACGTCACTCAACACACCTTAAACACATTAATCACACACTACATGCATACCTTATTCACACTAAACACAGTAGCACACAGTCATTGTGCACTTAACCCACATGACACACTACAGGTAGGGTTAGTCAGCCAGTTGTTCATCTTGATTGTTTCCATGGCGACTGTCCCAGTGGAAGTTAAAATAACATTGGCATAAAATAATGTTGTTCTGTGACATCAGTCGCACAAATAGTCTGTGTTCGGTGTGTGAAGGCCTTTCAGTAGTTTAGGTGCCACACTCTGTATTTTTTTAGACAGATAATGCACACACACACACACACACACACACACACACACACCCCTTCATTGTGTGCCCTGCTGGCATGTGACTGTAATAAACGTACACCGTTGTTTTCACTCATACCTTTTTCAGGTGAACTTAAAGATATGTTTAATTTGTTTGTTCATTTATAGCTGCTTCTCTTTTTTCGGGAACCAAACTGTTTATAACGTTAACAGCGTCATTAAGTAATGATTGTACAGCGACTGTACGTGTTTCAAAGGGCTCGTATCGTCGGAAACTGAACTTTGCTTGATTCTTGATGAAAGCAAACCCATATTATAAACAGACCCGTTAAAAATGGAGACTACGAGCCCTTTAAAACCACTTCATTCCCCCTGACGACTGGTTCTCCTGAAGTCGAGCGATTTCAGAAAGCCTCTTTATTTGCAGCCTTTGTTGTTTAAAACACCCCACCATCTGCCCTCCATTTCTCCTCCATACCCCCCACCCCCAAAGACCCCTGGGCTCCCTCTGAGGGAAGTGTGGAAGTTGCCCCAGAGCTGGATCTTTTTGCCATGAAACCAGCAGAGGGCAGCACTGCTGCAGAAAGCCCAGCCAATGGAGAGCCGAGCATCATCCCCAGTGAACCTGCTGCTGCCCCCAGCGCCCCCGCAGACCCCACCACCCCCACCACAACCACAGCCACAGAGTCAGCGGCTGCTCCGCCACTAGACATCTTTGGTGGTAAAGAGCCTGCTTTCATTCTCTCTCTCTCTCTCTCTCCCTCTCTCTCTCTCTCTCTCTCTCTCTCTCTCTCGCTTCCTGTTCTTTTGCATTTTGATGATCTTAGCCAGTTTGCCCTACATTATTACCCCTATAGTTATTATTTTTCTGCTCATATTGTTTTGCTTAATTTCTTTGAGTTTTGAAATAAAGGGCATTGAGTTGAATCACAAACTTGACCACCTGAAAAAACAAATGTACCCTGAATTTGCCAGCTCCTGAATTTATTATCGGTACACACTAAGAAAAGGAAGTACTTAAAAGAGAACACAGCTTGTCGCTTAGTGTCTATAGTATTTCTATAATAATAACAAATGATATGCAGCCCATTCAGGTGTGTGTAAATCAGAGACACAGAGACACACTCCTGTATATATTAATTATATATATATTAATCTTTTGTTTTTGTTTGGTTTTCATTTCCGATTTGTTGAATTTGGGGGAGCCGTGGTGGTTTGGGAACCGGCCTCGGGACTGGAAGGTTGTCATAACATGTTGTCAGCACGTGTCCAGATGAATGTCCACTGGGTAGAGCAGAAATCTCCACTCTCGCAAGCAGTTTAAACATCCTCCACCCTGGAGAGCGATTTCAATAACCTCCAGCCTGAAGAGTGGTTTCAGTAACCTCCAATCTGAAGAGCAGTGTGATAAACCTCCACCCTGGAGAGTGGTTTCAAAAATCTCCAATCTGTAACGTGATCTCACAGTCCTCCACCCTAGGCAGTGGCTTCAAACACCTACACCCTGGACAGTGGTTTGAAAAATCTCCAATCTGCAGAATAGATTCAGAAACCTCCACCCTGGAGAGCCGTTTCAGAAACCTCCACCCTGGAGAGCAGTTTCAAAAACCTACACTCTGAACAGAAGTTTCAAAAACCTCCACTCTTGTGATCGGTTTCAAAAGCCTCCACTCTGGAGAGCAGTTTGTAAAACCTCCACTTTATAGAGAAGTTTCAAAAGCCTCCACTCTCAGGGTTAGTTCCAAAAGCCTCCACTTTGGAGAGCACTTTCAGAAACCTTCACATTAGAAAGGGGTTTCAAAAGCCTCCACTCTCAAGTCAGGTTGCAAAAACCTCCACCCTGGAGAGCAGTTTCAAAAGCCTCCACTTTGGAGAGCACTTTCAGAAACCTTCACATTAGAAAGGGGTTTCAAAAGCCTCCAACCTAGGGAGCGACTACGAAAACCTAGTCTGCTGAATGTGTTGTTTGATGTTTGCTGGTGTATCGAATCAGGAGCTCGTCTGGAACTTTCCATCGTTAATGGAGAACCCGGAAGTCAGAAGTAAAGTGTTGTTGGACGGGTGGTCAAAGTCTTTGATTCGCGTGTGGCCTGCACAATCGCACTTCCTTTGGTCAAGCCAATGGAGAGTTGTCTTGCTATTGCCACGACCAAACCCCCCTCCAGGGTTTGCCTGCTAAACCACTAAAGGACTATTTCACCCAAAAACATGCCAGTTCGGTTAACATTGTTCATTCATTATAGCACTGCCTGCCTGTCTTGGTCCCAGCGCTCTAGTGCACTTTTGATCCAGTTTCTTTGAAAGGGTTCTAGTATGTTCTGCACTGACCGTAGCCAATGCACTTGTGTGACTGGTGTGAGCTCTGGTCACTCCTGTGGATGTTCTCGTGTTCTCTCAGAACCAGACGGCGGATATGATGCGCAGGTTTTGAAGCGTAATGCACATCTGTGTCCTTGTTTGTAGATATGTTTGACTCTGTGCCTGAGCAAAGCGCCACCACAGAGTCCAAAGCTGCCGTTACACCCACTGCTAACGTAGACCTGTTTGGTGCAGGTACAGGAGACGTTTCCCCTTTCCTCTCTCCCAACGTCTGCCGTGGTAACGAACGCTTGCCGTTAGCGATTCAGGTTTCTGTGGGCTGTAAATGTGAGGGGACGGTAGCGGGAGGACAGTTTGTTTCAAAATGTTCCAGGAAGAACGTTCAATTTTGGTCGATAAACGTCAAAGGCTCTGCAGTCTAGTACACTAAGCACTGTGATCCGAGGACCGCGGGGTTCGCAAGCCGGGTCACGCTGCTTGCTGTCGGCAGCCAGAGTCTGACAGAGCAATATCGGCTATGCATTCGCTGGGTGGGTTGATGGAATCTCCCCTCGTAATACCCGGTTTGATGGTGGCCAGCCCAAGGTGTCTGTTAGCCGCTGTACTGGACCCAGTGCCTTCCTCCGAGCACTATGGCGGCAGTTCCAAAAGAGGCTGAGGAAGCACGTGCTCCGGATGTCAGGAGCATCCCGTGTTCTAATGGGGTTGGATAATTGGCACGTCCAAAAATAATAAAATGTAATAAAAATTCAAATAAAAACATTGCAATTGAACCCAAAGTGGATTCGATTCTTGTGCTTCTCATTCATGTTTAGCGTTAAAGCTGATCCAGGAGTGGTCACTGACGGTATCTCCAGCTGTTTTGAAACTTCCATTGAAACCTACGATGCTTTATATCTTCCTCCGTAAATTGGACCGAGATGTTAGAGAACGTTTTGCTTCAGCAGTGAGGGTTTCAATATTTTGAAGCCGAAGCAGGGCTAGAACTGGCGAGGCGAGAAAATGGGGTCCGCCGCGGAACCACACTTCAGTACTACAGCAGCTCTTACGACTTACTGCCCCAGAGCCCCGAATCACTAACCAAAGCCTTTTAAACCACGGTCCCGCAACGTCCCGTCTCCTATCGTCTTGTCTTCTTCTTCCCTCCAACATCTGTTCTTTTTCCCACCACGTCTTGGTTTGTCCTCATAGTGACCCTTGGACTTGTGCATGTTCTTGCCTACAGAAGCATGACTGTCTGTCTCAGTATTCGGTGTGCAGTGCGTGTCACACTTTCCTGACTCCTCACGCTCGTTCTGTTTCTCTCCAAATACACGTCTCTATAATCTTCTGCCATGACGAAGATCTCCCTGCTGTTTCTCGGGGGCCCTCGCCCTTACCTGAGGCTTCAGTCACTGGTGACCTTTTATCGGGTGAGTGTAACTCAAGTCTGCGGATCTCCACGTGATTTCGCCCCTTCAGTTTCCAGGCTTCCACAGCCACCCCCCAGTGTGTCGCTTCACTTTGACTCCTCCGCACTGAGCCATTCCTCTGCTCCTCTCCACTCGTTTCATTTATGTAGGTTTAAACATCTGCATGAGTTGTCTACATGAGCTACTGCTCATTGCGATGAGTGGGAATTTAAAGGAAAGCAAAGGCTGAGAACCTCCAGGTGGACTTCATTCTGCATGACCAATCAGGTGTTAAGCCCCGTCTTCGAGAGCAAGCCTGAGCTGGAAGCTACTTTCAGCCCTGGAGTAGTTCATCTAGACCAGCCCATCAGAATCACAGCGACTCCACTGTGACTTAATGTGGGTGTGAACCTCCCAACGACACTGAGACCTGAACCATTTAGGCCTGACTGGTCCTGGTCAAATTGACACCCAACTCAACCCAACCCCACTACTCCAAACACACTTTCCTGAGGCAAGGCTACCACGGCAACTACAGTGGCATGCAAAAATATGGGCACAACGTAATGCCTTTTGGAGATGATACCATCTTCACCTTGCTCAGCTGTCCACAGTCACTTTGACCCGGGGTGCCCAAACTTTTGCATGCCCCAGCATGCTTATCATGAAGCATCATACATGTTAATGTGGCAATGAGGTAAAGCTCTAACCCCAGCTCCAGAACACTGACACTGAAACTCTCTCTCTCCCACCTTCACTTGCTTTTCCTCTCTTTCTCAGACTCCTTCATTGCTCCACCTCCATCTCTGGCTGCCACTCCGGCTCCTGCCCCAGCAGCTGCTCCGGCTCCGGCTCCGGCTCCTGCTCCGGCTCCTGTTCCGGCTCCGGCTCCTGCATCTCCTCCCAAACCTGAGGCTCCTGTTTTGGATCTGCTGGGTGTGTGTCTCACAACCACCCGAAACGTGAAACATTGCAAATATGAAGAATCTGGGACGTGACTGGGTGTAGCTGGACGCAAAGCCACCTCCCAGAGCTTCTAATATGGTCACCAGTTTGAGTTCTAGTCACTGGTCACTGGTTCAAATCCCTGAACTGGTAGCACATGAATGAAGTGACACTGAACTCCCCAGCTGCTCCAGGGGCACTGAGGATAGGTCGCCCACCGCTCCGGGCACGTGTGCTCACTGCCCCCTGGTGTGTGAATTCACTAGTGTGTATGTGTGTGTCACTGTGTGTGGATGGGTCAAGTGCAGAGCTCTAATTCACAGTGTTCCAACTTCACATTTACAGAGTTTATACAGGATAAAAATACAGTTATTTACGTAGAATCAGTAACAGATGTCTGATCAAATGAAAAACCCTAATATCCTGTTTTTACCCCAGAACTCCCAGGACGTGGGGAAGTGCTCACATTGGCTTCTTTTTTGAATTACACACAAATACGCACAAACATTCAATGCGAGACCACACTTGCTTGAGGTAGATGAAGATGCTTGCTGTGTTAAGTGACCCCCCAAAGCAGCCAGCAACTGTAGGGTTCATATGAACTGCGTCGGCACCGCAGATCCGTTTGTTTACACGTTTTCATGGCTTTTTCAGTCCCGTATCCTGTGTTTATTCTAATTATTACCCATTTCTCCGGCTGCACACTGTGGATGCTGTGGTCGGTGTGGTGGCTGCGGTTGCCACGGTTGCTGTGGTTGCTGATGTTTGCTGTTGCTGATGTGTCCCAGATGCTTTTGGGGGTCCTGTTCCAGAGACTCAAAATACAGCAGATGCTGGAGATCTTCTTGGAGGTAAAAAAAAACAACAACAAACAGATAACAAAGGGTTTTTTTCAGATTAAATATAATAACTTTTATTTGAATAATTAACTTTTATATTATAAATGATACATTTTGCAGTCAGAACTATTATTATATGCATATAATGTTCATGAATGAAATGTTTAATATGTGGTTATGATGCTGGTCCTGATGTCTGTCCGCAGGTCTGATCTCGCCGGTGGCCCCCACCATCCCACCGGTTGTACCCGTGTCATCTGGAGCCCAGGCTGACCTGCTGGAGTCTGGCTTTGATGCTTTTGCCTCAAGCCCTCCATCCTCCACAGCAGTGGACACGGCACCGTCCTCCTCTGCGCCCTCCGGGGGATTTGACGCGTCAGGTAGAGTCTCTGTTGTCCACCTGTGAGAGTAAACGGTTAAACACTAACTGGGTCGAGGGGCAGGAAGGGCCGGGAAAGGCTTTGGCTGCATCGCAGCACTGATGCTGATCTTTTTGCTTTCTGCATGACCGCTGCTGTGTCCACTGCTTTTCTTACGTAATACTGACAGGCTTGCGCTGTTTACACACTGCTCTCTCCCCCTCTCTGTTTTTGCCCGTTTCCTTCTCTCTGTCTCTCTTTCTCTTTATCTCTGTCTTTATCTGCCGGCTTTCTTTCTTTCTTTCTTTCTTTCTCTCTCTCTCTTCCCATGTCTCTATCTCTCTGCTCACTTGTTCTTTTGCGTCCTCTGTGGACTCGGTGAGTTCCCAAGCTTTTCTCCCACAGGGCTTTGCAGCATGAGCTTAATGGCATTTTGCTGAATGGAATGCTGGGAATGCTCCTCTTGTTTACCTCACGCTGTCCTGCACCTGTAGCTCCCGACTCTCCCCTCCTGAAAACTCCACCTGTCTGACTGTCTGTATATGAATAAGGAAAGACACTGAAATGAACAGGGAAATGTCAGAGTTGCAGTAGAGCGTCAGTGGGAAGAGTGTCAGGTCTTTTGATTCACCTTCTGACGCAGAACAATGCTCAAAGGCTCCACCCACAAACATGTTCATTCATAGCTATTGTTGCAACACTGGACAACTTTAGAGAAAGCTCATAAAAGTCCCCTTCAGCTCTAATGAGAGACTGTAGCTCCTCCTCCTCAGTGTATATCACAATACCTACATTTAGAGTTATTAATATTCACCCTAATGAGAGACTGTAGCTCCTCCCCCTCAGTGTATATCCATCTCAGATAAGTGCTCTTAAAAGACATGGTCTTCAGTCGGTGTTTGAGGACTGCAGCTGTTTCGGACCCCCAGGGGAACTTCATCCATCCAAGTTCATTCCACCACTTTGATGCAGGACAGAAGAGAGTCTTCTTGTCTTCCAAACATCTTCGTTTGGAGGGGCTGGTCCACACCGTGTCCCAGTTTGGAGAATTATTCATTTAAGCCCCCGTTCCAGAGCACAGCTGCACCTTTAGGGATCCCCTAAGGAGTCGCCAGTTTGATGATTTGGAAACTAGCTCACTCTATTCCACCCTGTTAGTGATTTCGTTTCTGACCCCTTTCTTGTTTCGTTTGCAGATCTGGGGATGGGGAACCAGAAAAAGTAAGAGTATGGTCTTTCTCCTTGTCTGAGTGTTTATATGTGATGTCAGCTGCCATGTCTGAGTGACTCAGCCTGACCAGCGGGCTTATTGATCTGTTCATTAAGGCCAGATCGTTTAGAGTGAAGTGGCCGATCGATTTCTGCTGCACAGTAGAACCGTGCAGAGCTCCATCTCATTTAGAGTGTTCCACATGAGGTCTTTGTTTGGACGTGCTGATTGAGAGATAAATAATGAAACATTAGAACTGACTGATGAAGAGGGTCTGGAGGGTCCCGATGACGGACTTGATGAGTTGTCTTACTTTCGATGCAGAGATGAGAAGAAGCTGACTGGTGGTGCAAACTGGACTCCACAGGTTGCTCCCACCAGCTGGGGCACACCTCCAGCACAGATGGTACGTTTGTCAGAGACATACCGCAGCAGTGTTAGGGTCAGGACTGAGAAGCTCATCTTAGTTCTGATGTGTGCTTTCAGCCCGGTGCTGGTCCAGCAGCTGCTGCCGGCGCGTCCCCTGCTGGAACCATGCCGTCTGCCATCGGGGCACAGCCTGGATTCAGCATGGTATGGAGAAGAGCTCCTTATGTTCACGACTCATTAATATAGATGATTGTTCAGCCTGTAACCCCAGGCATGTCTGTGTCCATCTCTTAAGCCCCCAGCTGCTGGTGCTGGAGCTCCCATGATGGCCCAGCCGATGATGATGGGTCAGCCGATGATGAGGCCACCTTTTGCGGGAGCAGCTGCCCCTGGAGCTCCAGTAATTATCTATACGCACAAATACATCATCTAGTGGAACACTGTTTGAGTCACAAAATGTCTCATCCTGTCCACCTTTGTCCACCTTCTGTTTTTCCTCAGCTGTCTCCCGGCCCAGCAGTGCAGAGCCCTAAAAAACCTCCCACTAAAGACCCTCTGGCTGACCTCAACATTAAGGACTTCTTGTAATCTCAGGTACCATGTACACCAGGGTGTCTCGACCTGTGGGCTGAGAATACGTTGTCTCTTTCTGGTCTCTTTTATGGACATGATTTATGCAGTGCATCCATTTTTTTATGAGTTACTGGTGAATTTTACAGATGAGCCAATGGTATTGATGGTATTTGTGATATCTGGCATGTTGAGAATGGTTCAGTAGATCCTTTAGGTCAGGGATGAGGAGCTCCTGCACTTTCTTCTGCCTTTCCTGACCAAACACACCTGATTCAACACACCATTTAATTCCCTGGAGCAGGGAAATCAGTAAACTGGGCTGGACTGGTGGTTCTCCACCCCTGCTTCATGGGGAGGCGAGGGTCAGCACATTTTACTGGTTTGACTGACAGTTAAGTGGTGAGTTGGATCAGGTGTGCTTGATCAGGAGAAGCACAACTGCAGGAATCCATAGATTTCTGCAACCCAGGCATCTAGAACCCCCACTTCTCCACATTGTGAGACAGGTCGTGGACAGTGTCCAGCCCAGACACGTCCGCTTTCGGCCTCCCTCGTGCATTGATGACCCTTCCTCTATCAGTATTGTCTCACCAGTGCTGACCGGCAGCCTCCCTGCAAGCCTTGGAGACGTTCTAGGCCAAGTTGTGTGGACAGAACAGTCTGACCTTTATCAAAGTTGCTCAGATCTTCATGCTGAGATCTTTCTCCTACATTTCATATGTATGTATGTGTGGAGCTTCCGTGTTCTCCCAGTGTCTGCGTGGGGTTTACTCTGGCTACTCTAAATTCCCCTAGTGTGTGTGTGTGTGTGTGTGTGTGTGTGTGTATGTAAGTCAATCCAGATACAGATTGGCAGTCTGTTGAGGGTGCTTGGACACAGTCCTCCAAGTCCAACCTTCTATACCTTCACTTGCAGCGCTGTTAATCCAAATAATCCCATCCACCTCCTCTGGGAGTCATCTTAATGTTTTGGCAGGAATAGGATCCTCTGATCACGTATTTACAGCACCTCTCTTTTTCTCTTTGCAGTGTTTCGGTGCTGGGCTCCAGTGAGACGTGAGAGCGGTGGGTCCACTGATCGTTTACACACCTTCAGTTAGCCACCACCCAGAAATACACACCCTTGCCCTCCTGCCCGCTGCGTGTGATGTTGTAGCACAAACTGTGAAGTGACCCGTAGACAAAAAAAGTTAAAAAAAAGACAAAAAATCAGCGAAGGTGTGCTTATGTCGATGTAATATTTTCTTCTGTTTGAACAGAAACGAAACAAAACCTAAAAAAAAGCCTAAAACGATAAACAAATGTACGTAGATTTTTTTTCCAGTGTTGGCATCTGAGTCTGAATGAAGTGTGTGTGTGTGTGTGCGCGCGCGTGCGTGTGTGTGTGTGTGTGTGTGCGTGCCCCAGTTTATTGTGGTGGGGGGTGTCACAGGGTCCACTTCCTGTTTTATGTCCATTTTGGAGCAGCGTGTACCATTGTGTCATATGCAGAAGGTACTTGTGTATATAGTTGGAAAAAAAAGTCTTGCTCTGTATCTGTGGATGAGCTTATTGACGTGAACCTGATAATGAAATACTAGCGTGGTCATCTCGCACCATCGGTTATCTCCATATTTGTTTCTCAGTATAACTTAATGAAATATACGTGCGCAGTGTGTGTGTGTATATATATATATATACACATAAACGAGCACCAGATCTGGGCTTCTAAATTCTCTCTTTATGAACCTTCTCAAGTACAGGTATTCGTTTGTTTTGGACGGTCACTCGTGTTTTCCACTCCTCTTCTGCCCTTTTGATAGACACGTCAACTCTACCTGCTCCAACGTTAAAGGCAGTTATCAACGACGAATGGAAGCCGCCGGTCACTGTGATCATTCTGATTGGTGGCTGTCCATTTCTGTCCATTTCTCTTTTCAAAAGATGGCTCCGTTTACTCGCATTCCAGGTTGTCCAGCCCACACTGACCCCCCATCAAATGATGCAGATCCCCCACAATACCCCACTGTCTCCATTTCAGTGGTGTTTAGGTTTTCATGATTGCTTGTGGTGTTTAAATACTAAGATGGTCGGTGTTATTTTTGTATAACTGTAGACAACAATGTTTGGCCCCCTTTTGACCTCACTTGACCACGATGCTGATCCAGAACCTGTTAGTCTGTTACGTGTATTTCTGAAGTTGCATTATTTTCACACCGTCTGCTGATGAAACGATGTGATAGATTTGTAGTGGAAGAAGGGGCAGCGTGTGTTTTCGTTCGTTGGTTACTACAGTATATAACCCTACTGGAGCAAGATCAGCCCTCCCAGAGGACCATGTCTGGCTCTGATTGGTCAGTTTGTTTGGAATAAACTATATATAATTTCACTACCGCAATTACACTGCAGATTCATACTGGATTATAACCAGACTGCGATTATTACTATCAGACATTAAACACTACACCGTGCAGATTCATACTGGATTATAACCAGACTGCGATTATTACTATCAGACAGTAAACACTACACCGTGCAGATTCACACTGGATTATAACCAGACTGCGATTATTACTATCAGACCGTAAACACTACACCGTGCAGATTCATACTGGATTCAACCGTTCCACAATTCCTGATGTCAGACTGTAAAGGTTGCATGTACTGCAGATTCATACTGGATTAATGTGTATGTAGGGACTGTAAACTACATAAACTGCAGATTCATACTGGGTTAAAATGACACCAGACTCTCAGATGGTTAAAACCTGCCCATTCTACAAATTCATACTGGATGAAAACTACTCCCCAATTATTGTCAGTCTTACCAGTACACCTTCTCCAGATTCATACTGGATTAAAGTCACAGAACTCGTTGGTAATCCTCCAGCTGATCTAGTTCCAGTAGGGTTTTAAATCAGGTTTATTTGGCCTCGTCCAGGCTGTTCGGAGGCGGTAGGTGTGTGTGTGTGTGTGTGTGTGTGTGTGTGTGTGTGTGTGTGTGTGTTTCCAGAAGAGTTCACTGTTAAACAGTGTTACTGGTAATGATGTGTAGACCCAGTGCAGTTCCGTGTTGTTTGCTCCCATATAGACCATGTTCTGCTCGTCCTTCTATCAGATAACTGTAAACCTTCAGTTATTGTGGAAAATGATTGGTAGGAAACGGCGGAAGATAATCTCTTTTTGTTTTTGTTTTTTTTTTGTTTGTTTTTTCCCAGATCTATTTATTTATTTATTTATTTATTTAATTCAGATATTTATGACTCCCTGACCCAGTGCATGTACGCCTTTTGAGATGCAATAAATACACTGAAGATGAAAATGCTGCCTGTCTGCTTTTTTATTTGTAGGGTTTCTTTGCTCTGGCAGAGTCGACCCGTGTGGGGGAGCTGATAGAAATCCAGTGGATTGATGGATTATTGATACACCAGTCTTTGAACTTTGGTGCGCCTTTGATTGGTTGATGTTTCTGTCCAACTAAAGATGAATTTGTATGTATTTAAATAGCAGAATTCTGCTGTAATCGAGATGTGATGGACACATTCTGTCCAATCCGTTTAAAAATACACACTTAAAGTTTATATTTTACAAATAATTCTGATTTATTGGTTTGAACTGTAGCAGCATAAAACTAGTTGTTATTAATCTTTATACCTTTAGCTTCAATATCAATGTAACCGACCCCCGAAAATAGCATCTTGTAGTTTGTTTATGTTTTAAATGTATATTTACACTGTAATTATACAGGGTTTGGACAATGAAACTGAAACACCTGTCATTTTAGTGGGAGGTTTCATGGTTAATTGGAGCAGCCTGGTGTCCAATCTTCATTAATTGCACCAGTAAGAGCAGAGTGTGAAGGTTCAATTAGCAGGTAAGAGCACAGTTTTGCTCAAAATATTGCAATGAACACAACATTATGGGGGACAAACCAGAGTTCAAAAGAGGACAAATTGTTGGTGCACGTCTTGCTGGCGCATCTGTGACCAAGACAGCAAGTCTTTGTGATGTATCAAGAGCCACGGTATCCAGGGTAACATCAGCACCACCAAGAAGGACCAACCACATCCAACATGATTAACTGTGGACGCAAGAGGACGCTGTCTGAAAGGGATGTTCGGGTGTTAACCCGGATTGTATCCAAAAAATGTCCTTCCCAAGACGAATTGACGCTGTATTGGCCACAAAAGGAGGCCCTAGTTCACCATACTAATACATTATTGTGATCTAAAACCAGGTGTTACTAATACATGTGCACATGTATTTTTTTTATTGATGCAATTATGTAACTATTCAGTCATAACAAAGCTATTCGATCATATTTAAGTTGATATTTATGACCAATCAGACTGTGAGGCCAGAACAAACAGTAACTATATGTTGAAATGTAACTTTCAGTAAGACTGAACTCGGAAATTTGTCTTGCATAAGGAAGATACAGTTGGAATTTTCACGTAGTGCAGAACCACACTTCTTATTTACAGTCTGAACAAAAATGTTTACTTCATTCTTTCACAACTTTTTGTATGAAATATAATTTATTTGCTTCCCAGGCTTTAAGAATCTGACACATTTTGGAACATCTGTATGAATTTACATCATTATTAAAACTCAAATGACATTCAGTGTCCATGGTACCTTAAAAATCATTTCAATTTGTATAGACTGAATGGAAAGTAACATTGCCTCATTTGAATCCAACAGTTGAACCTCATATTTAATACTTACACGTCTACAGTACACTATGCAAATATACATTGATGAGTTTAATATTAGACATTAAATTAGCACCAAGAATCAACATGAGCACCTGCGTTTGTGGGCGAGACCTTATGCTGCTGCTGATAAGGAAAAAAACGCCCTGGAAAAAAACAACATTATTACCTCTACGTTTTAATGCATTAAAGGTTTCTTTCTTCTAAAAACACAAATGATAAAATAAAATCAAATATAAAATATGAAAGTAAAAAGTGGTTCAGAGAAAATATAATTTATGGACTTTTCTGTCACCCCAGCTGCAGTCCCTCACCAGGTTTGGTGTCCAGATTTTGCTACTTTAGATTAGTGACCGTGACTGTCTATAAAAGATGGACAGTGTAAAGTGAAGCCAATGGCAAAACTGCTCACATTGAGTCTCATTTTTCTCCTCTGTACTGTATTTCCATCCCCCGTCTCTGTGCTAGTATAAAAGATAAGACGCTTAGGAATGCAGTGATTGATGTCCTCGGCGACCAGAGACAGTGTGATTTGATAGGGCAGTTCCAGACTTCCAGCCCTGGCCTGGTGGTTCGGGAACCGGCCTTGTGAAGTGGAAGGTTGCCGTTTGATTCCCTGAACTGGCAGGAAGTGACTGGAGTGCCTTTGAGCACAGCACTGAACTGCCCACCACTCCGGGCATGTGTGCTCACTAGTGTGTGAATTCACTAGTGTGTGTTTCCATGTGTGCAGCACCGTAGGTCTGCGTGCACATTTATGTTTACATTTACTTTCTGTGGGCGGGTCTAATTATATGAGGATGCGAATGTAGCTCCGCCTCTGGTCTGTACTGTGCAAACTCGGGTTGCAAAACTGACAACATAGTGGACATTTTAGCTTTATATATAAAACAGAAGGGAAAGAAACCACATCGTCCATCTTTAATTTACAGTCACTGGATGGAGACTGATAGCTAACAGACTCACCCACATGTTTGTTTATATGCTACTGTATGTGTGCGTGAAGGAGAGTTTGGTTATTTGTTATGTTTTGAAATGTAACTTTGAATTTGGTGGGTTTTAGTTCGTAAACTACACTGTAACGTGACACAACGTCATTACGTTTCTCTGGAAACTAGCTTAACAACAACAACGAGGACAAAATAACATTTAAACCAAAATGAAATCAGTAGATTTATGTACATTATTATGTACTTTATGTTAAAACTTCTCTACAATTTTGTAGTTTGACTCATTTGTTTTTTCATCCAGAAATTCAAAAATAATTATTTTTATAGATACACGCCCGATATTGTTATTATCAGAAGATCCTAGGCTGCTCAAATCTTCATTCCAAATATAAATATGAACAGAATTTCAATATTTTTATGATTTTGACCATGTTTTGATCAAATATTTAATCTACAATTTTATGTGGGGTTTTTTTGTTTGTTTATAAGGACAAAAACTCTACATCTCAGACATCCTTTTGGAAATTAATTATCCATCCGTAATACTTAGAACGACATGGAAATTTACAATAATAAGTTCGTCAAAATATGTAGTACATTAGTCCAAAAAATTAAAAACAACTTTTAATATTAATATGTTTAATATTAAATATATTTAATTTTAATATGGTTCAATCAGTTCGGTCTAGTAGTTAAGTATATGTGTCTCATGTCTGTAGTTTATTCTGATCCTGAGTTATGAGGCCTAAAAAACAGTGTAACTGCTCACAAAGTTTGGATCTCACATTTCTAAGAGTTAAGAACCTGAAGAAGCAAAATCTCAACACCAAACATGGTTGACTACATCTGGGATCATGGAAAACTGGATAAATTAGATTTGTCACTGAACTATTCCTTTAAAAACCTACATACCAAATATATACCAAAGACTTTTCACTCAGAAAAACTGGCTTTTTTCTGTGTCACTGAGCCAAATCTAGCTAACTTGCTTCTAAGCTGTCTCAACACTGACCACATGCGAAAAGAAAGGCCTTCAAGCTGCATTCGGAAGCTTTCGCTGGGCATCACTGAGCCCACACTGTAATGTCTAGTCTCATTAACCTACTGCAGCCAGGAATGCATTTCCGTTAAAAGCCCTTTAATAGCTGGATTTAGCTTAAACATGAAATAAATTAAGGTTGCTGTCAGCAGCTGGGCTGGGTTAACAGTCTGGGAAGCTAAAGTGAGGGATCGCTGTGACCAACAGGCCGGTTCTGAACATCAACCGAGGCGCCTGGATGATAATAAGGCCTTCAACAAAATTTACAACATGCCTGATTGGCTTTCTCCATCCTTTCCATCCTCTCTGCTGGTTAAAGCCACACTGTGGCGCTGTTTCAGCAATTTTGCTTTTTGAAGCAGTGCAGTAGGATTTGAGGTGGTGGTAGATTTTTCCAAGCCCAGTCCTGGTGCTCCTGGAGTCCCCGTGCCTTGCAGATTTTTAAAACCTGATTTACACCTGATTTAAAGATCTGAAGCTGAATTCAAGAAAGTGTACAGGAATAAATGGGTATGGACTGACATTGATGGGTAGGATGGGTATGGATTTGGTATTAATGGGAATGGGTATAGTATAGTAGTAGGCATAGATGAGTATAGTACAGACGGGTATAGAGGAGTATGGTCTTGAGCATAGAGGTTAGGGGTATAGACAAATATGGATAGGTACGGGTGGGTTTGGATGGTATCGATGGGCATTGGTATAAATGGGTGTGTATGGGAACATTTTTCCAAATATTTCATTTAAGAACATTCCTTGGTCCTAAGATCCATTGTATTGCATTTTTTTTGTCCACTTTTGTGAATCCAGCCACAGATTTGTGTCACATTAAGGCAAAAATGATCCTATTTGTCCATTTCAGCCGTTTCCATAAACACAGCCTTAAATGTGCAGGGCAGGGGTGCTCCAGAATGAGGGTAGGGAACCACAGGGGTCAAATTGGGGGGGGTGGGGGGGGGTGGTAGGGGTGGAGTGAGCGGTTTCAGTCAGACTGGCCACAGTGGCAGTACCTCAGGCATTCAGGCACTGTCTGGGGTCTCCATGCACCCAATGACAGATCTGAGCAAACTTCAGTGGCGTGATCCGCACTGCCACGTTATAATCCTGCTGCTGCCCATTCACGTCCACCCACTGGTGGCCTGAAAACACCCCAATGACCTTACGCTTCCACTTCCTCTTGCTGCCTGGCTCTTTCAGCCGCACGTACACTCCAGCACCACTAGAACCAGGTTTGGCATCACAGTACTGGTACAGCAGGTCGTTGGACTCCTCGGAAACAGAGCAGAAACGGTACACCAGGTTACCAGGCCGGTCATCGTCAAAGCCAGAGAAGTGAACGCGGCTGGCTGGGAGTTTTTTAACAGAGGGGATAATGCCCAGGTCCATGTGACGAGTTTTTTGTGCCCTCTTCAGCTCCAACACAGCATAATCGTAATCCGCCGTGGCGCCATCCGACACACTCTTGAACCAGCCTTTGGGCACCTAAAATGAATAACACAAGATAATAATATCATCTTGATTTACATTTCCACTCACAGGTTTGACATTTCCTGCCATATTAAACGGCCCACAGCCTACACTTTTAAACACCTGTGTGGGTTTACGAGCCATCTCTTCGTTTATGCACTAAAACAGCTCTAACCATGTTTACAAAGTACATCAGACTCCTTTAAAAAAGAAAGAATACCAGGGATGTCACAACCACGTTTTACATCTTATTTTCCCTATACTGCTGGGATTAATGGAACATTCCAAACTGGGAATAATGGAACATTTTAAAACTCCTTACAAAACCACATTACAAGCACATGCATGCTTTCCATTCTGACTCGTTCTGCTGTGTTGGTAGCGTCCTTTGATGTATGCCTTGGTGAAGAGTTCAAAAGCAATCTGAACAGCTGGAAGAGTTTGAGAAAGGTAGCATCATTGGGCTCCAGGAAGCAAGGTGGTCTTATCACTGCATTGAACACCACAACGGTCATGGAGATATTACCACGGCATGCTGTTGGGCGCAGTGGATATAAGAAGGCATGAACCAGCGACAAAAATGATCTGGAAGATCTAGAAGAACAACACACAGGGAAAATCAACGGATTGTCTAACATGCAGGGAGTGACCCAAAAACCATGATTCTGAGTGACTCGGAATGGCTGCAGGTCATCTTCAATGGAGCCCCACTTTAGCAGTCACATTGCCAGACCTATCCCAGATGGAAATGTGTGGGATGCTACTGGACTCTATCAACACTCCACCCGGATCATCACAGGACACCATTAGGAACCTCTACAACTCCATGTCAAGACGTCTGGCATGCTGCATTATACCCAACACCATCATGAGAGACTACTTCTGTATTTGTAGATCAATAAATATTGATCATATCAGTCTAAATATGTAATAATATGTTGTTATTGAATAGCCCTGCAATCCAGCAGTTCCTTCTGGGTGCAATAAATCTTTCGATAATGCCTTTGAAGGCTATTTCTATCAATGAAATCCACAATATTTTTATATTTTTACAATTAAGTAAATGTCTTTGCATCTTAGCTTCCATATATGATGTGTATGGTTTGGGGAGAGAACAGTATGAATTGAAAGTTCATGGTTTAGCACCTGTGTCTGCTTGACCCTTGTCCAGCGAAGGGAGGTTCCTTCAGCCTTCGTGCTGCGCTTGCTGCGACTCCTCTGACCCTTTTCCTTTTTCCGTTCGCCTTTTGCCTTCCTCTCTCCTTTCCTCTCCTCTTCCTCCTGCTCCTTCTCTCCTTCCTTCCCGCGTCTCCTCTTCCCTCCTCCTTTCCCACGGCCCTTGCCCTTCTTGCCCTTGCGGAGGATTCCTACACTCAGCTTCTGTGCTCCTTTCAGGTAGTCAGAGCCATCATGGATGCAGTGTGCCGCAGTTAACACGTGTTTGGGGGAAACCAGCACTCCGGAGCAGCCAGTGGAGATCTTAACCGAGGTGGAGAAAGGGTATTTGAGGGAATACTGCTTGTCGTAGATGGTGAAGCGTGTGTCTGGGCCATAAACCTCCCTCTTGCGGCGAAAAGGTGATGAGGAGGAATTGATGGCCAGCTCTGCACCCTGCTGCAGGCTAATCGTGGTTAGCGTTCGCGTGCCATTGCCGTACATCGTTTCGTAGGACAGCATCTGCTCCAGTTCCTCCAGGCTGGGTTCTGGAAGTTTCTGCTGACACTCGATCCCACACATCCCATGTAGCTTGGCCTGCCGCTCAGCTGTGAAACCGGAGCTGTCCAACCTGACACTCCGTTTGAAGCGTAGGAGGGGAAGCTTCCTCTGAGGCCAGGTATACTCATCCTCACCTGTGCTGACCACACCTGAGGTCAGGATGGACAGGCAGAAAAGGATGCTCAAGTGTGCCAACGCCATCTCACAGCCCTGCACCTAACAGAGAGAAAAAAGCAAAAGGTATGTATTAATTGAAATGAATAATCCCTAACAGGGTTATGTTGTATCTGACACTGTATGATCATCTAAACATGTGGAAAGAAAACAAGCTGTTCTAAGCTATGCTTGTGTAAGGACATCCATTACTGGCTGGTCGAAACAGTTCCCCAAGTTCTTCTCCTTTCCTTAGACAAGTTTGAGTAAACTGGGAATTTCTTTGGGAATTCCTTGGGGTTTCCTCAAATTGATTGGCTAAGGGAAAGACAAATTGAGCAAGACCCCAAAGTGGCTGATATTTGGACAGGACAATAATAGGGGACGTGATTCTAGCTATTCTTGCATAAGGGCATCTATTGTTAGCTGGTCCAAACAGTTCCTGAAGTTCTCATTTCCTTAGTCAATTGAAAGTGTAACTTTGGGAATTCCTTGGAGTTCCCTCAACTTGATTGTCTAACAATGCAAAACCACGAAGTGGCCAGTATTTGGACAGGCTGACAATAGGGGACCTGACATTACATTCTTCAGTCTGTAGGTGTTTCTTAATACCAAGAATACTTGGTCTTGTGCTCTTGGGAACAATATTCTAAGTTGCGTTATGTTGCAAGAACAAACTCAACAGAACACAAGGACAGAGGACTTGCAGGGTGTGCTGAATATCTCCAAAAATTAAGTTGCCACAAGAAGGCCTACAAGCCTCACTGTATAACGGAATAAACCATCATTGTTTGAATGAATATTGGGATGCAAATTTCGGCACGGACAGATTATGTCTGGTGGGAAGACGAGGACAGTAGAACACACAAGAACATAATAAGAAACAGCCCCTGATTTAAGGAACAGTCATATGGTTTCCATCGGAGGGTTTGGAGCACCTCCTCCAGGGTTGAGGAGAATGCGATAAAACTTATATTTAACATATACTTAAATATACATATATTTATTATAATTTCATTCTAATTCAAATTTTCTGTCTTTTTCAGTTCTTCAGCACTTCTGTTCATTTGGACAAACTGTTTCTGTAGTTTCCTGGTGTCATAAGCATTGAAGGTGAGCAGGACAAGTTGATTAGAATCATTTAATAGGTTTATCTGCAACCAGGTGGCTTAATGTCATTAACCATAAAGAGCTTAACCCTGTCTTTATTCAGCAGTGATAGACCGAGGTTAGTGATGTACCATGTGTCCCCACTAGGGAGAGACAAATAACCTGAGACTCCAGGTTGTGTTCATGAGAAGCTCAGGGAAAATATGACACAACAAAAAATGTAGGCCCTTAACAGACATAGATGTGTCTGACAGTGGAGAAATATAATTATTATCACCTTATATTATCATCCCCTTTGAAATATAAGGTTCTAACTGCACTCTGAGCAGTTTTGAGATATTGATCCTTAACAAAGGGCAATTATGTGGGATGTTTTCATGGTTAAATTTAGTTTAATTCACCAACAAAAAGGTATTTATAGAAGACAGTTACATTTGCCAGAAATTGTTATTTTCAGGAGACCCTGGACCACTCAAAGATGTCCATTTTAGAAGTAAAAATGAAGAGAATTCAGATGTTTGTATAATTTGACCAGGTTTTGATCAAAAATTTTCTTGCTCATAAGGACTAAAGCACTGAGAAATCCTGTTAGATTGACAAGGATATTTATAATCATACGTTCTTCCAAATAGTTGACACATAAAACAGACTGTCCTTTATTGTTTTTACTTATTAATGTATCAATATTATCCCTTATCAGGACTAAAACTCTAAAATTTTGAGCAAAAAATAAAATGTCTTTTTAGTGACATTGACATATATGGAGATGTCTAGAACTTTCTGTTCTAGATACAACATAAAAAAACCTCACATAATGTTAAGAAGTCGAAAATTTTAAGTTAATGATTTACGTGCAAATATTTGGGGCAGGAGTTCATTTTGTGTTGTGTTTAAACCACAACCACCAGGTGGCAGTGTTGTACTGTGCGTTCAGCCACTACACTCCCACTACAAAGAAATTTTATTGTGACAGTTTTCCGTAAAATTGCACAATATATTGAGTCATTTTCCAAATCTAAACAAAATTCCAAGTTTCCGTAATATGGGTTCTCCAAGATGTTTGGCAGTGCCTTCAGGAGTGCCGGTGCTGGTAGAAGATGTGCACAGATGGAGGAGCTGATTTCGGCTGCAGTTAGCAGAGCCGTAAGGAGGAAAAGTGACTCAGTGGCTACAGAATGATCCCTCAGAGCCAGTGGCTTGGACGCTGGCCTGTAGACTCCGAGAACTGTCAGTAATGGATGTATCTGGTTTCTCTAACTCCACAACACTTCAATCTGACATAATTACACACACACACACACACACACACACACACACACACACACAAACACAATCTCATGTACTCAGTGCTACAGCATTCATCGTAATTGCTCACAGTGGATGAGATCTGAGTGTTTGGATTCTTCATCAGACCTTCATTGTGCAGGATATCGGAGATGAGGACTCCACAACAGCTTCTGTCTATTGCCAACATCCAAGGAGGTGCTCAGCTCATCAGTGAGTCACTGAAGGTCCCTCTTGTGCCACCAAAACAGCTCTGACCCATTGAGACATGGACCACATGAGACCTCTGAAGGTGTCCTGTGGTATCTAATATCCAGCTGATAGCAGCAGAGCCTTTACGTCCTGTAAGTTCTGAGGTGGGGCCTCCATGGATCTCATTAAGGAGCTTTGGATGCAAGTGACCCTGTTGCCTGTTCACTGATTGTCCTTCCCTGAAGCACTTTTTGTACTGTCCATATCACACCAGGAACACCTGACAAGCCTGATGATTTGGAGATGTTCTGACCCAGTTATCTAGCCATCACCATTTGGCTTGTCAAGCGTCTCAGATTCATTACATCATTGCTGGCAAAGTCCTGGGTCACCAGCTCTGATACAATGGCTGACAGAAAGAGTGCCATCTACCCACCCAGTGTGAGCACGGCCAGTTTTGCTCTCTCAGACTCTGGGAGAACCGTGACCCAGGATTTGAACCTGCAGCAAGCAAGACAGTGTCCCTGGACTAAAGTGAAAGGCTCTCCCGGTTCTCAACCCCACCACCTCCTGCACAGCATCGGTTTTACATTACACATCCACTCAGCAGCCCCAGCCTTCCAATCAGCCACACAACCATCATGGGTCAGTCTCTGAACATTCCTGGTGATCAGACAGGCAGCACAGAGCAAAACCCAATTTCTGTCCAAAACCAGAATGAAAGAGGGAGTCGGGTTCAGCAGCAGCAGTTTCCATTGCATCAGAACACCATTTTTTCCATCAGTGTAACTCTGCGAGCCCCATGCACCAACACGTTCCTCGCTGAACCTCCAGGTCAGATCAGTTCAGTCCAGCTCAATTCAGTTTTATTTATACGGCAGTTTTTCCAAATCAGCTTTCCAGGAAAAAATATGATGTAGGCAGGAGGATGCTGCACCACTCTGTGACTGAAAAGGCAAAACACGAGGAACAACTAAGAGGATCCAAAACTCAAATGGAGAACCACCCTCAGAGCATGAGGTACTACTTAGAGGAATCAAGACTCAAAAGAAGAACTTCCTGATCAGCACAAGGAACCACTAAGAGGAACCAAGCCTCTTTATGTGTTTAAGGAAATACCATTTAGCTGAACAGAGACTCAAAAGGAGAACCTCCCTAAAACCATTAGGAAGAACCACTGAAAGGACCCAACACTGACAGGAAAAACCTTCCTAAGAACGTGAGGAAGAACCTCTGAAAAGAGCTCAAATCCAAAAAGGAGAAAGAGTGAGATGAACCAAGGCTCAAAAGGAGAACCTCCCTAAGAGCACAATGAACCACTAAGGTTCCTTTCTTCTTGCACCCCTTGTGAGCAAGCAATTTGTCCTCTGCATTTAACCCCTCCACACACAGTGAAACACACACACACACACACACACACACACACACACACACACACTAGGGGGCAGTGAGCACACATGCTTGGAGCGGTGGGCAGCCCTAAGAAGAACCAGACTTAAAATGAAAATAATGAGTATAAGGAAAATCCACTGAGATGAACCAATGTAAAAGTAGAACCTCCCTGAATGCATGATGAAGAACCACTAAGAGGAACCAAGATATTAAAGTCAGGCAGATCATTCAGTATTTTAAGACCTGACTAGATTACAGGTACTAGGTACTATGTACAGAACATATACATTTTTAAAAAGGTTTTCCACAGTCGCATCTAATTTACATGTTCTGTTAGAAGGTTCTTTAAGGAACCAAATTAAACATTAGAAAGAGACACTTGAGAGGAACCCAAACCATCCAGATTAATTATTGCTCCAGACTTTCCAACTGTACAAAACAATTAAGTGATTCTTGGTTCCAAGAACCAAGAAGCTCTTAAGAGCTTCATGGTTCAAGTTCTAGATATATGTTTAATCTGTGTAGATTATTTAGAATTTAAGGAGGTTCATCCCACACACTTTACTTTTGTTCATGTATTCCATGTAGAAAAATGTCTTTACTGAAGAACCCTTGAAGAACCCCATTTTGGAGGTTGCAGAAAAGAGCATGCAGAACTTTCCCAAAGTTTCTGTCACACTGTTTGTATTATGAACCACTTGCATCAAGACAACAGTGCTTTACATCTCACCCAAAGCTCCTTCTGAAGAAGGTGATCCTGGAGATGGAGAGACAGACTGAGTGCAGCAGTGATCCATGCACAACGTCGGAAGGAGCATCAGGTGTTAATGTTCTCCTAGACTGGCTGGTTTGTAGTTTCAGTATTCCAGGACTATAATTCCAGCTGAGTCAAACTGCCTCAGATATCCAGATACATCCTTCTTCTGTTCTTCTGGGCTCTCCTGAACATCAGCAGTGTTGAGTATTCAGTTGATCAGTCTGGATTTACTGCAGTTCAGTATGAACATCAGTGCTGAAAGTAGTTTTTAATCTTCTGTCATGGATTTCTTACCACTTTTGCAACACATTCCTGCTTCCATGCATAATTCCTAACTATCATGAGGAGACTCATCACTCCACCGCTTTGGATTTTCAGTTTCAGAACTTTGCACTGTTCCTGGAAAACTGGTCCGAAAGTTGCTGGTGTTTCAGATAAAAGTTTTAAACTCTATTTTAAAATGATTTACATGCAAACAGACAGACAGATGGACAGACAGATGGACAGACAGATGGACAGTTCAGGAAGCTGCTGACTAAATAATAAATGCATTCATTCATTCTTTCCTCCATTCAGTCGTTCATCCATTCATTCAGTCACTCACTCCTGGCTGTACCTGCAGGCTGGAAGGCCGCTGTGCTGCGTCTGTGTGAAATCTCAGTCCGGACTGGAAACAGCACTGATCCTCATTCCCCCACACACACACACACACACACACACACACACACACACACACACACACAAGAAAAAGAAGGGGAAAAAAACTACAGGGTTTTCATTCCCAACAAAGACTCAGCTGTAGGGGAGGGACCAGAGAGAGAGAGAGAGAGAGAGAGAGAGAGAGAGAGAGAAAAAGAGAGAGAGAGAGAGAAATTGAAGAGAGTATTGAAGTATACTTCCTTTTTTCACCCTTTTTTCCTTCTTTTCTTTCTTCCATTCTTACTTCTACCAATCTGTTCATCTATTATTCTTTCCTTCTTTTCCTCCTTTTGGATCATTTTTTCCTTTCTGTTCTTCCTTCCTTCCTTCCTTCCTTCCTTCCTTCCTTCCTTCCTTCCTTCAATCTTTTCCTTCTTTCAATCATCCTTCCTTCCTTTCTTCCACTGATCCTTCCTTCCTTACTTTCCTTCACCCATCCTACCATTCCTCCTCCCCTGATTCCTTCCTTCTGTTCTTCCATCACCTTTCCTTCCTTTTTGTCTTCCACTCACCCTTTCTTCTTTCCCTTTCTTTCTTCTTTCTTCCTTCCCTTCTTCTTTGTCTTTTGGTGAAGCATTCATTCCATCCTTTGTCCTTCCTACCACTCTTCCTTTCATCTATCCTTTGTTCCTGTCTTTGAAACTATCGCTTTAAGGTCAGATCTGTGTTTGGAGGTCACCTGCTAAAAAAATCCAAAACACATCAGTGAAGTTATGACGATCGGTCGGTGATGAAAAAGTGAATGATTCATTAAATGGAGTGAAAAACTGCTCTTGACTTTGTTCTGCTTCCATAAAAGCAGCGACACACTTTTACATCATCTGTCCGACTCACAACTCATTAATCAGACTTTCATCAGCTTCAACTGATACACATCAAAGCCCTCTGATCTACAGAAGAGTCATGACGTTTAGGGGACTAACAAACCTTCTGCTTCCTCTCACTGGCCACTTTATTAGAAACATGTCACCTTACAGAAGCTGTATGTAAAGCATTAGAAATACACAGAGTGTGAGTGAGAGTGAGAGTGAGACGGAGAGTGAGAGTGAGAGTACAGGAGGTCTGAAGGGGATGAGGGTGAGACTGAAGAGCAGGCGGTGTTGGAGGGTCAGTCTGAAAGGGAGTGTGATATTTGTGGGTTATGGTTTGGGGTGTGTTAGTATAGAGGAGTCTTTGTATGGAGAAAGCCTTAAAGGAAATTGTCCTTTCATGTTGCTGTGTGTGTGTGTGTGTGTGTGTGTGTGTGTGTGTGTGTGTGTGTGAGGGCGTTGGGGTTGGTTTGGCACAAAAAAAACTCTGTTCTGTAGATGTGAGGTACCTGTATGATGTTAGTGCTGTGCTGATTTGTAGGAGCTCTGACCGCAACCCTCCTCCACCCACCGGGAGAAGAGTCCAAACATCACTGGGTTTTCTGCTTATGATCTCCAAATGAGTCAGACAAAGTGAAGACCAGAGCTGCAGCGTCCGGCCAGAACATCAGTGCTGTGATACTTTACACAGATGCTTTGGCAGCTTAATCAAAACACTGGCATAGATGATAAATAAATCCTCTACACAGACCCTACCCTGTACTTCCACTCACTGGCCACTTTATTAGAAACACTGCTTAAGCTTCCTCTCACTGGCCACTTTATTAGAAACACCCCCTTATGCTTCCTCTCACTGGCCACTTTATTAGAAACCCCAACTTTGTGCTTCCACTCAGTGGTCACTGTTTTGGACACTCCTGGTCATTTCCCATAGAAGGTAGAAATGAAACCGATATGGCTGTGTTTTCATTGTGTTCTCGACTCGTTCTGGCTGAAAGGCTACTTGTTGTTATTGGCCTTTGAATGGAAGCAGCTGAGCTGGCACTAATGACCCACCAATGGAGTCCAGTTTTCACCACCATATCATCATTTCGGAGAAAGAGAGAGCGAGCAGGACTAAGTGGAAGTTCTCTTTGCCTCCCACTCTCTTTCATTAGACTGTTTAATTGAGTCCTCGGGGCATTCTGACCTCCATCACCGCAGACCTGACGCAGGTAATCAGTGCTCTACAGTCCTCGGTGTAGAAGACTGATGGCAGACCCACAGAACTTGATAGCACCAGTACATAATGTGTCCAATCAACAGAACGGTCAGTGTCATGGTCATTAGGAGTTCACAGAGCTCATCAGGAGTATTTTCAAAACACAACTATTGTCCTGTTCAACTTTTAAGACAGCGGACCTGCTCCGCCACCACCTACCTCTACACTTTTATTCTGAAATTTGAACACTGTGTGAGCAAAGAAAGAGAGCAAACAGCCCCTCCCTTCTCATTGTCCTCTATAAGCCAATACCTGTGTTGGTGAGGTCGTTAGAGCCCCGCCCCCTCTCGCTGATCAGTCAGAGTCTGTACGCAGGTTGAGCATGTACTCGTGGACAGAGCAGTAAACATGCACTGGACGCTGCTTTGTAAGTAAACACCAGGGTACGTCTTGTAATTCATCATATGTGTATCATGTCTGTAGGTTCCGGAGTTATGGAGTTATGGAGTTACGGAGTTACGGAGTTACGGAGTCCTAGAAAACAGCATGTAACTGCCGCAAAGATCTCAGTGTCTAAGAGTTAATACCCTTGAACTCACAAGCAGACGTACAAACACCAGTCCAGATCATATCGATGATCACATTACCAGACTGTTTTCGTTGATTTAACTACCAAATTAGGGTGGAGGTGGCTACAGTCTCAAACAACAACAACAACAACAACAGGATGGAGCTATAAGAGAGGGGTTTCAGATAAAATGGCCGGTAATCTGAGGCTACATCAAACAACAGATTTCGCCTGTGATCTGCAGTCAGAGGAGTGCTCTGGTAGAAAACAGGCTCTCGCCAATCGGCACCCTGGCATTAACAGGCCCAGCAGTGCTGGTCTGATTTGGATTTGTGGAGTGTGTGTGTGTGTGTGTGTGTGTGTGTGTGTGTGTGTGTGTGTGTGTGTGTGTGTGTGTGTGTGTATGCATGTCTTTATAGAGGATGCAGTAAAACAGCGTTTTGATCAAAGCAGTCCAGCAGGAGGGCTCCGTTGCCGTACGTGAGAGACATAAGGCTTCACTTCACTATAAACAGAATCATCGCCTCTCGTGTGCCTGCGTAAAACTGCCAACACACACACACACACACACACACACACACACACACACACACACACACACACACTGAGTTTTCTTAACCCAGTTCTTAATCTTAAAACGTTATATTCAGTATTTACAGTGAAATGACCAGCACTTGTTGGTGGGTCATTCTCAGCACTGCAGTGACACTGACGTGGTGCTGGTGTGTTAGTGTGTGTTGCGCTGGTACGAGTGTGATCAGACCCAGCAGTGCTGCTGGAGTGTTTAAACACTGTGTCCACTCACTGTCCACTCTATTAGACACTCCTACCGAGTGTCTCCACCTTGCAGATGTAAATCCAGAGACAGAAGCTTGTGTTGGTCGTCCTCTAGTCCTTCATCAGTGCTCACAGGACGCTGTCGGCTGGATGTTTCTGGTCGGTGGACTGTTCTCGGTCCAGCAGAGACACTGAGGGGTTTAAACACTCCAGCAGCACTGCTGTGTCTGATCCACTCCTACCAGTGTGACACACACTAACACACCACCACTGTACTTTATCAAAGCTTTAATGACAATATCCTCAAAAACAACGCCACACGTTTTCTTCTCCTCCTCAGATTTGTTTATACCTGCGGTTTTTTGTTTGTAGCGAATGCATCGTCTTTGCGACAGCTGTGTAATCCGTCCTCCTTTAAACCCCGAGAGTCACGGAGTTCAGCAGCGAAAGGGCTTCAGTCTGTCTCTTTACATTAAATCAATAAACAGCTATTTACTCTCGCCCTCGGTTTCTCAGCCGGAGCACATTTTCCACTCGTCAATCTAAGGTCGTCAATCGTTCAGGAAAGTGAAAAACGTCTTGGGGGTTTAAATGAGCGTGTGATTCTTGGACACACACACACACACACACACACACATGTAAGTGCACATCCAGAAAACGCTACCATATACAGTAGCAGTCAAAATTTTGGACACGTCCGACAGAATGTAGGATCTGTAACTACATAAGTACTTCATTTACGGAATAATCACACTCCCTAATGCAATCAAATCCTCACACCTATGTTCCAACTTTTGGAGTAAAGCCTTTCCAGAAGACTAGAGGCTGTTACAGCTGGAAAAGAGGGGTCAAACTCCTGGCTAATAACCTTGATTTTAGGTGAAACAGTGGAGGAGCAGGCGCACACATACTTTTGGACACATCGCTGCTGTCCAATGAAAACCATGTATCTCCATTTTTGTCCATCTTTAGTTGTCTCCCTGCCTTTCCCTTGTAAATAGGCGATGTAGAGTACATGGGACACTGGACACTGGACATACACTGGACAGTGACAATGTGATTTTACATTTGAGGATGTTTCCTTGGTCTCTTGGGACCCGTTATATGCCTTCATAAATGTATATTTTGGACATTTTAACCTTCACGTCTTCTCCACACTGGGCTCAGAGGACACAAGGTTCAGGAGATTCATTTCATTGAGCAGATTAGCTCATCTGCTCGTCCAGGTCACAACAACGGTGTTATTACAGCTATTTCAGTCTCTAACCTGTGCTATTAAACCCAGCGCTGGCTCAAGAGGGCTGACTTCTGGACTGTAACAAATGAGGTCTGGCCCTGAGGTCATTCAGGGCCACACTGATCCTTGGCTGTGTGTGTTCTTCACTTAATATTCCCGAAACCTGTAACTTTACTGGTGAACTGCATCTCCCCTGCTGCGCTCTAATCTTATGTAACAGTCCTGCTCACAAAACTCTCTCAGAGGGAACTAATGGCCCTCGTTAAAGCAGAAATTATAGGATTTTATGGACAAATTGATTCGCAAGACCCACCAGTGAGGTAAGCGCAAGCAGTGCGGCTGCACAGGTTCTACTGAGTGCTTGTGTGCTCCAACATCGTCCATCTGCAGAGCCCGAGAGCAAGCCTCAGTACTAGATCAGCACTTTGAGACCAGCAGTTGTAAGGTGTGCTGTAGTGCGCCACCTAGTGGTGTGTGATGTTAAGAGAACGCTGTGGTTGTAGGTTGACGGAATCGTGTTTAAATGGAACATTAGAGCCCACTCAAGCAGTGGCTTGGTGAAGATAGTGGGGTCTATCTCGTAGAATTTGTCCAAATATCAGTATTTAAAGTATTTTAATTTTTTTAATCAAGCCTTATTTTACAATCTTTTATATTCTTTTATTTAGAAATGCCAATTACCCAACCCTGTGAGGACTGTCTCCCTACCACATAGGATGCTTTCGACACTAGGAGGGTGAAGACAAGCACATGCTTCCTCCGATACGTGGGAAGCCAGCCAACAACTTTTTTCAAACTGCTGCCATCGCATCCTTCCTGGGCAGCCAATGCTGGGTCAGATACAACAGATGCCTGCGCTGGCCAGCATCGTACTGGAAAGACAGCGCCATCTACCCACCAGAGAGAGCATGGCCAATTGTGCTCTCTCAGACTCCGGCTGCTGATGGCATGCAGCATGACCGGGGTTTTGAACCTGCGATCCTCAGATTAAAGAGCCACTTGGAGCCCCTTTCACAAAGTGAGATAGTACACCAGACTCTTTAATACTCCCCGTGCTCCTCGTATTCGTTGAACGCTCTGTGATTTATAAGCACAGCTTGCTTCAAGAAACTAGGGCAACATGAGATTTGGATTAATATACTGTAAGATCTGTTAAATATCTACAAAATGGTTTGTTAAAGACTTCCTTTAAGATCATGGTTACACTTCCAGGATATTTTCTTTTATTCTGTCTGTAACTGCTTCCATGTTACTCTGAATGGGACGCCGAAAGGCTGTTTCAGAGAGATCTTTGAGGGACTTTTGGAGATTCCTTTGGAAGCTGTGGAGGAACCTCATAAGGTGCTTGTAGGAACCTTCAAAAAACCTTTGTCTGTTTATTAACATTTAACTCCAGGTCATTTTTGATGGTTGGTGAGGTCCAGTATGTGTGGGATTCCGGTTGAAATTTCCTTCTTGAAAACCCAGAAATTCCAAACAATCAAAGCATTAATTGCAGGTTTTATTACTATTAATCAATAAGTGGACAAAGGCAGGACTTCCAGGCATGGGTGTTATGGCTGTGGGCTGAAGAGAGGGTGAAGGTGGCGAAACAGATCCCAAACAAACCCTGGACACAGGACTGCAGGTTTGACACTGCGGATGAGCAGTGTAGGTAGACACCTTCCATACAGCAGTTTACAGGCTTTGGGCAAACGTCAGCACATTCTCATGAACTCTCAGGGTCATTATTATGATCAGGAGTAATAAGAGCGTGTCATTTCTGATACAGGTTCCATAGAGATGTAGAACGATTGTCTAATAGTGTTTTCCATTCTGCACTGAAATATGTACTGTGATCTCCTTATTTATTAAATAATGATATGATATGATTTATTATTGAATTATAATAGATGTTAAATGTCCCCAACTGACAACAAAGATCTTAAATACTGATAATGACCTGTAATGGGTTACTCCGGCCTAACAGCTCCACTCTAGACCTCCTTCTTCTGTAAATCCCGAAGAGCACAGTTGTGAAGTTCTCGCAGTGTCTCATTAAAGAATGTGAGCTGGTTAGTGTTATTGCTCAGCAGGGTTTATGGACTGTGTGTTAACAGTCGTGTTGGGCTGGAGGGCTCTTTGTGAGAGATTACTGCAGTTTGGGGGCTTCAGACCATGGAGAGAAATCCAATCAAATGTGTTTTAGTCCTTGAGGAAAGAAAAATACCTTCAAAATGAGCCCAGCAATTTTCAGCTGCTGTAGACGGATCTTTGCGCTTCCTGGGGTGTGTGTGCGAATGTGTGTGTGTGAGTGTGTGTGTGCGTGTGTTTCTCTATATGAACTCTACAGGGTAGTTTATACTGGCAGGTGGACATCCAGACTGACCATGGCTTTCAAATTCCTGAAAGCCTGGGATTAGTGTCTATGTATGAGTGTGTGCACACACTGAACTCCCAGCAGGGACAAAATCCCCCCCAGAATGATGAAAACATGAGGATTCGGTGGTTGTGGGTACATTTAGCTGCCCTATAAATGTTTTCCTTCCCCCAGAACAGCAGCTTTTATTAGAAAAAGTTTTTAAAAAAGGCCAAAACGGAACTTTTTGTTGCTGCAAAACATTATTAAACACCAAAATCTGCCCAAGAGTTTGTGAAGCTCCTTCTCCACCTGGGTTTCACTTCAAAATCGAGGGCATTAATAGGCAGGCAGTCGCCCTTTGCTGCAGTAACAGTCTGTGCTTTTCTGGAAAACTGTACAAATGTTGGAACATTGCTTTGAGGAGCATTTGATTGCTTTCGATTCAGAGAACATCACTGAAGTTCTGATGTTGGATGATTGAACAGTTAGAACCTCGTGCCAGTTTTGTGGGATGTTTTCCTAGTTTGACTCAAATATTTGATACAAAACTTAACTTGCACCTATTTTTTTTTAGAGTTTTTGAGCTGAAAATGCAAGACTTTTGCAGATTCGTTTGTAATGATTAGATTGACAAGGATATTCATAATACAAACTTCAAAATACTTGACAGTGGTCCAAATAAAAAAAAACCCTGAATGTCCTTTATTATTTTCATTTGTGTATAGTATGTATCAGTATTATGCCTTCTCAGGACTTTTATTCTGACATCCGAACACTGTGTGAGCAAGGAAAGAGGGCAAACAGACCCTTCGTTCTCATTTTCCTCTATAATCTAATATCTGGGTCAGTGATGTCATTAGCCCCGCCCCCTCTCTCTGATCAGTCAGAGTCTGTATGGGCATGTACACGTGGACAGAGCAGTAAACATGCACTGGAAGCTCCTTTAACATTTAAACTGGGATTTAATTCATGTAGAAACAGATTGATTTTAGCTTTTACAGATTTGATATTATATTGTTATTGTATTTCATTGTGAGGTTCAAATCCTAGTGGGTAGATGGAGCTCCCTTCAGCCACTAATCACTTTCTTCACAGTGTGCTGGATGGCTTCAGATATGATGGAGGCATGTGCTTGTGTTCACCCTCCTAGAGAGTCCATATATTATGAATATATATATATATATATATATATATATATATATATATACATACACACACGCTGGTGGGTCTACAATGAATTACAACTTCACACCAAATCCACTCGGAATGAGTTCATCTCAACCACTGAATTACGGGGTACAGGAGATACACACTACCACGTGCTTCTGTGGGTGTATAAAGACCAGGTGTTGTTAGACTGTGCTGGAGGAAGTGCTTTAATCCTCTGTAATCAAATTCATTCCTCACTGTCTCTTTCCGGGGTGTTCTGGAACCCCCTCGTTTACCACAGGTCTCAGATCCGTGTGCGCATGTTTGTGTGTGTCATCTTTTATTACGGTGACGGTGAAGAGTAGCTTGATGGAAGCTGATCCCAGATCAGTTTTAAACCCGTCTCCTTTACTGTCTGGCCTGATGGAAAGGTCCAGATTCCCAGGTCTGATTATAGTCTAAAGCACGATGGCCAGGCGGCTCACACACCTGACTGTTTAATGACAAAGAGAAGAGAAAACACAGTTATTATACATATCACACACTGCGACACACACATATTTGTTTCTGAAGGAAACTATTTATCTGTTGAAGCTGTAACAGCACAAGCATGAAGGTGCGGGACCGGCAATGCTTATGGAACAGTATTACCTGCATGTCTTTATACTTTGTTTAATTATTTATATCATTTTATTTTGTCTAATTGTTTTAATGTCAGGATTGGACAGAAATGAGTCATGCACAGATCAGTCAAACAGTCCAGACTCAAGAAACCTAAAACCGTGGGACAAACTACGGAACGTAATCAGTAAAACAGGCAAATAATGCAAAATCCAAGAGGCAAACAAAAAGGACTAGGCAGTAATTGAGGTCGAGAAACAAAACAGGTCATATGCAAGAAAAGACAGCGTAGGAAACTGGAAGTATGCTTTGTAATGCAAGTGGCATAACTAGGCAAGGAGCACAACACAGAGCAGTCCTTACATCCCCATTGACACAGGTGTTGCACATCCATACTGGGACTGGGAGCATGTGGGAGTCTGGGGAATTGTGACAGTTACCTTCAAAGTGTGAACAAGAACCTCTGAGAGCAACCAAGACTCAAAAGGAGAACCTCCTTAAGAACATGTAGAAAGAACAATGGGACCGAGTGGCAATAATAGACCCATTCCTAAGAGCATGAACAAGAACCACTGAGAAGAACCCATGTTCAGAAGTACAACCCCTCTTTAATAAAATTCCAATTAAGAGACAATAAAAATGTTTTCTCCTGATTCCATCAAACAATTGTGACTGACTACAAAAATTAGAATTACTGCAATACTTTTTTTGTCTCTGTGATTAATGTTTTTTTCTCTAGAAAATTAAACAATTTTAAAAATTCCCTCCAAGAATGGTGATTCCCTCATTTTTGCCAGGTGTTGTAGATCATCCCTAAGATCCCGAGGAAGAACCACTGAGGGGATCCACGATTCAATGGAGAACCTCCCTAAGGAGCATAATTAAGAATGATTGAGAGGACTCAAATGGAAAATGTCCTCAACCTTTAGAACCCTTTGCCAGTTTTGCTGGATGTTTTCATAGTTTGATGCTGTCACATATCTGTCTTGTCCCTCTGGTCTGTCTTTGTTTTGTGGTGTTCACCTTCCCATGTGCTTTTGAGCACATGTCATGTCTCCGCCCATTGCCAGCTGTGTTCCATCTGTAACCCTGCCCCATCCTAATCATGTCCCAGGTGTGATCTATGTTCTGTGTGTGTATATAAGCCCCTTGGTCCCAGTCTGTCTTCATAGGTCTTCTAGACTACTTGTCGTGTTTACATGTCTGCTACTGTCTTGTGTTGTGGTTCTTGTTCTTAGTCATCTTGTTAATAAATCTACAACCCAGCGTGTACTTCCGCCTCCACCTTCCTCCTTAATTCCCACAAATGTTACAGATGCACTTTTATTCACCAAAACATGAGACAAGTATTTATAGACACAGTCACACATACCAGACATAGTTATTTTCTGTAGGCTAATCCAATTTGTCTTCATTTGAGATGTGAAAATGTTTGTATGAATTTGACCATGTGTTGATAAAGAGCTCTGCTCTCAGGACAACAGTTGACATTTTCCATGTGTCTTAAGTGATCGTCACAAGAGAAATCAGACCATCTAACAGGGTCAAACAGTCAACATGTGTTTGGTGTCTGAAGTTTGTGTCTCAAATCCCAGTTTAAATGCGGTGCATGTTTACTGCTCTGTCCATGTTTACATGCTCAACCTGCATGCAGACTGATCAATGGGAGGGGGCGGGGCAAATAATGTCACAGATGCTGATTTTTGATTTTTACGCACGGTGGTGCAGTGGATAGCGCTGTTGCCTCAGAGCAAGAAGGACCTGGGTTCGATCCCCGGGTGGGGCGACCTAGGAAGTTTCTGTGTGGAGTTTGCATGTTCTCCCCGCGTTTACATGGGTTTCCTCCAGTCCAAGGACATGCGTGGTAGGTGAATTGGTGACTCTAAAGTGTGTGTGTGTGTGTGCCCTACGATGGATTAGCACCCTGTCTAGGGTTGTTTCCCGCCCTTGCGCTCAGAGTTGCCGGCTGGGCACCGGCTCCCCCGTGACCCTGTTCAGGAATTAGCGGTTCAGAAGATGAATGAATGAATTATTTCATAATCATTGCAAATAACTCAATCAATATTCTTGCATTTTCAGCACAAAAACACTCTGGATGATCAATTTCCAACAGGTTTTCTGAGATTTAAAGTGTTTTTAGTTCTTATAAGCAAAACAAAATCAACAACAACAAAAAAAAAACATTAAAACTTGCAAAAGTATATTTTTGATGGTCGAAATATTTTCAAATGGTCAAATTCAACCAGATATTTAAATTCTTTCATTTTACCATCTCAAATGTTTCCCTGTGAAAGGAAAAGTACATCAAAATATGAAAACATCTCGAGTTCTAAAGGTTACGTTTTAGCCACTCAGCTGAGTCACTGAAACAGGTGGGTTTGGATTGTCATCAAAAGCAACAGTGAAAAACTCCTGAACACAAACATCCTTCAAGTGTGACTAATGCAGCTCCTCACTGGAGGTTTTTACCAAAACAAAGAAGACCAAGCCTGTCCTCCTTCCCCTGCTTTTCTCATCTAACCTGCACATCGAAACCCCGGCATTTCCCACCATTCCTCACCTCTCCACACAGAGCACAATGACACTCTTTCGGATATAAATTTTCACACGTCAAAACAGAGTTCTTCAGCCTCGGATGAACAAAGCTGTAACTAATCCTCGTGATCGTGACACGGAAACAGATAGACATTGGCTGAGATCCTCATCCACTTCATTCATACTTGAGAACTCATGGAAACCCCTTGTGTTGATGAATGTTGCTGTGAACAGTTAAGCAAGTTGAAGATGAAATGATCTCCAGAAGCAATAAAGGTACACATTCCCTTTGAATCTTCAACAAAAAGAGGAAACGAGGCAGAGCATCGTAGCGCACCCTTATGTGAATATTACAGCCTTTAAATGTTTAAGTGTCTTTCAGTTTGAGAGATTTTCATCCATTCTTCCTGCAAAAGTCTTCCAGTTCTGTGAGATTCCTGGGCCGTCTTGCATACTCTGCTCTTTTGAGGTCAATCCATAGGTTTTCGGTGATGTTCAGATTAGGGGGCCGTGAGGGTCACGGTCAAACCTTTAGCAGCACCTTCTGAGGTTTACTGTGGATTTTAAGGCTTGTTTAGGATCATTATCCATTTCTAGAACCTTCCTTTTTTACATATGCTGTCCTGTTTGCTTCCCGAATTTGCTGGAACTTCATTCAGTCCATTCTTCCCTCTACCCTTGAAATGTTCCCCTGTATCACTGGCTGCAGCACAACCTCAGAGCACGTTGGAAAGGTGTTCTTTTCATGAAATTGTGTCCTTTGCCTTTGGTTACCTCTGCAGCCAAATAGTTATATGTTAGCCTCATCAGTCCAGAGGACTTGTGTCCAAAAAAATCAGGTTTGTTTAGGATTCAAAGTTTCAAGGAGATTTATTGTCCTTCACGTCCCAGATTCATACAAATACCCACCTTCTGTAAATAGACAACTTTGGCAAATTTGGTAAATATCCTGCAAAATCGACCTGGAAGCCATGAGGTTAATTAACCGAAACAGTAGGAAAAACAACCCTCAACGTACTAAACACCTAAAAAGGAGTCTTATATATTTATATAAGGATTATACAATAAAATATAGAACATTGGTCATTATTTCCTAATTAGACCTCATTTGCTTGGTCAGTGTGCATGTGTGTGTGTGTGTGTGTGTGTGTGTGTGTGTGTGTGTGTGTGTGTGTGTGTGTGTCCAGGAGTTTTTAAAAATTATAATCAGCAAACATGACCTTAAGTAACTCTGAGAACACTGCAGGTCAAAGCCCAGCATTGAGCTATTAATTTCAGAATCAAATAGTACACACACACACACACACACACACACACACACAGTCTCTCTCTCTCTCTCTCTCTCTCTCTCTCTCTCTCTCTCTCAGCTTCCCCTCTATATTTCTGTAACAGTGTGAATGTGAGGGTAACCAGTTAAAGTGAGGGTTCACGCTGTAATAAAGCTGACAGCCGGACTCAGCCGGCACGTTATCAGCGACTTCAGACTGTAGCAGGTGTAAAAGGTGTGTAATTATTGACACTAGTGATGCGTAAATCTTATTTCTCATCTGAGGTTATTATATGTGGAGGGTGTTACATGAGTGAATCCTAATCTGGCTGGAATTTAATATGGTATATAATGTTTATTATGGTCTATAATAACGAAAACATTAAATTTGGAGGTTCATTTATATTTATAAATTAATGAACTGGACCCATTACCCACTAACATGTGTGTGTGTGTGTGTGTCTCACTGTCACAGTGACTCAGCAGCCTGCACTATCAGCCCAGAAGATCTGTGCACGTGTAAGCAGAACGTTAAGAGCAAGGCACCTGAATGATAGTCTGATTATGCAAACTCACACCACACGCTGACACACAGAAAGGTGAAGCATAATGACTTAATGACCTAATAAAACAGAAACAAGGAAACAGAAGCTCAGTAGAAATATATATATATATATATATATATATATATATATATATATATATATATATATATATATATTATTTTCTTTTTTAACCATATACATCAGTATTTTCTCATTCGTTCTAACTGAGTTCAGTTGCTTTTTCTCAGGCTACACCCAGCGTCTGCCTCTTATCAGCTCCCCACATATAGTGACTTCATTCGCCTGCTCGAACTCGGTTTTATTCATTCACGGCTGATCCACAGCTGAGTTATACACTTTGGAATCCTTATTTCAGATTATTTCACCTTATTCAGTTTGCCTTTTATATGATCTACTGTGTAAGCATTTTAAACCCCCCCAAAACACCCCCACCCACGCCCACACACACACACACACACACACACACACACACACACACACACACACAGTCTAAGCACAATGTCCCGTTTCTCACTGACTCATGCAGTCACACTTGCTGACTAAAATGTATACATGGCATTACATGTCAGCGTAATCATAATCCGGGTATATAGGGTATATAGAGTGGGTCTTGCCTTTTGTTGTGATACGTGTATCATGTCTGTAAGTTGCTCTGATCCTGAGTTATAAAGCCTAGAATGTGGCATGTAACTGCTCAAAGTGTGGATCCCAAGTGTTAATTAACTGTTTATAACCATAGTTCTTTGGGTTATACAAGTGGAAATCACTGGGGTCTGCAGTGTTTTAGGATGACCTATTAATAATAAATACATTAAACATTTGATTATACACATTAATAATGTGTTAACATTCCTCTTAGTAATAAAATAATAAAATATAATACATTTCATTCATATAGTATCTGTCATACGTCAAGAACGTTCCAGTGCTGGTTGTTATGATATGTTCGTCATGTCTGTAGGTTACTCTGATCCTGAGTTATGAGGATGTAACTGTCTGCAGAGTGCAGATCTCGGGTTCTAAGGGTTAAAACTACGGAAACAGGACGTAGAACCACAGATCATAATATCTAGCTCATGATCTGATGCCGAACTTCCATCATTGCTCTCTGATGTGCAGTCAGTTCATTGTTCTAGAGCTTTCCACAGTCTTTTCATCACTCCGTCTAACCAGGCCCCCTCAGGCCTGAAGGCTGACTCAGTAATGTTCTGCCACACGAGGCTATTTCCCAACCTCGGCTAGACCTGCCTCCAACACTGAGCTGACCCTGACCTGCTGTGCTGCTCATAAACACACTGCTGCCACGCAACATTTCCAGTGCTTTTTTTAACGATTTGTGGAGGATTTTCACGAAGGGAAATGTTTACGAAACATGCAGTTGCACATGTTTTCGCTGTCCAATGACTGTGTCCAACGTCCAAATCATTCTGGATGAACAGACCAATTGAAACGCTTCAACATTTCTCTTCATTAACCTCATTTTTCTTCGACTTCCATTCAAAATTAAGAACATTAATTAAACATTAAAGTCACCAA